>JAQQAC010002701.1:6184601-6319485 GCA_029783875.1 Phataginus tricuspis | reverse complement strand
CTCAGAGAAGACAAGTAGTGATTCTCATCTCACTACACTGATGGACAGTGACTGTAATAGGGTTGGTGGGGGGGACCTGATGAAGGGGGTAGTTTAATCATCACAATATTGCTCATGTAATTGTAGGTTAATGATACTAAAATAAAATAAATTGTAAAAAAAAAAAAAGAATGAAGCAATGAAGATTATCAACTAGTTCTGTTTTTCCTTACTTAACAAGTGAGGATTTTCAAGAGATCAAATATATCTGACACATGTCCAGCATCCAGATAAAAATGTTGTATCTGAATCTTGTTTTGTGTGAAATGCAGGGAAGAAGATACTTCTTAGGGTTCACTTTTTAAAGGGGCAAACCTTGTTTTCAATCACGACTTTAAAAGTTGTATTTCCAGAGTCTCACTTTTAATTCCCCAAGTACATGGAGGCCAGAGTCAGGAGTTACTGGCAAAGGAACACTGGAAGACAGGAAGGGGCTTGGGGCCTGGGTGGGGATGGAAGAGTGCCCTCTAGTGGAAACACTGGGTTAAGGTCTTTGTCTCTGTACTCTGGTCTTTTGTCCCCTATGAGCTAGGTGTATAAACACGGAAATAAACTTAGATTTCAAGTCTTGATTTCCTGATTTTTATGTTAAGGCTAGAAAATAAATGGTCTGCTTGAAGGAAGATCAAGGTCTCTTCAGCTTCATTTGGCATTGGGAACACTTCTGAAATGACAGTGACACCCTTCCAGAATGTTGTGCCGAAGAAGCTTTCCGCAGAAAAGAATACTCTGGGTCTGCTAATAGCTGGCTAGGTCGTCTTTGAAAGTCATGTCATGTTTCTGTGCGTCATTTTTCTTATTTTTTTCAAAGAGGATGTACTAGATCAATGTTTTTTTTAACATTTTCTTTCCTAGCCAAAGCTTTCTTTATTTTTAACAAAATCATGTATTTTAAGTTCCAGTACTACAAATTTTAAAGGGAACCCTGTTCTAATGAAAGTGGGGGATTAAAAACAAGAGCCCCAGGACTCAACCCTCCATCTAAAACTGCATAATCGCAGGAGAGGACTTAAACCCAACAGTTAATCATTCCACCATTATCAAAGCCGATTTACATTCAGTTTTATTTTTATGATGCAAAATCAGATAATCCTTTATTCTAGTTTCCTGAATGAAGTTAGTAAAAGCACAGTGCCTATGCCAACCAACCTCTGAGAAATTACCAAAAAACAACCTGCGTCTTCCCTGAACACTTTGCCTCGGCCTTGCGCACAGGCGATCTCAGAACTCTCCAGGAACCAAGTCTTTTCTTTCTCAGTTGGAGGTAGCATCTTGCACTCTTAGATAAACTTTTCCTCAAGGAATTTATGACTATCCACTCTGCCCAGGAGGTCAAAGCTAGAAAGAAAAATCCCCCAAACAGAGATACTTAGCAATTTAATGAGACAATTAGTCGTTGGTGCCCTGAGGTTAAGTGTTTTTGAAGATTTCAGATTATTTCCAAGGGAAGATGTTTCTGACTATGGTTACATGTATCACTCCCACTATCAAACTAAATCCTCATCTCACTTCCCCTAATGAATGACATAACATTTCTTAGCAAATCGTTTTCTTCTTCCTGAAGTCTTTGCTTTCCCAGCATCTCAAGGGAATTGGCTTTCAGTCGTCTAAAACTAAGAGGCTCCAGAAATTGAGAATTTGGCTATAATTTTTTCCAAAAAAGCCTGGTGATTGTTATTAGTTACAGTTATTGAAAGTTAATTGTGTGTCATTAACTAGAAATATTAACTCAAATATTAAGTATTCAGAGAGGTATGGGAGGTACAAACTGCAGAGGAAAACATGTCTTGCATGTTATAAACAGTAAACCTGAGGTGTAAAATCAGGCACTGGATTTGTAAGAGAATTTTAGTGAATGTAATATCAAGATCTCACTGTAGGAAAATAGAGTAAGCCTGACACATGCCTATCTATGTATTTGTATAATAAAATACAAGTTAGCTATTTATTTATCTATCTTACTTATTCACTGGTTGAGTATTTGATGAGTTGGCCAATAAGAGGAAAGAAAAGATATGATCAGTACTAAAACATACTTTGACTTCACTGAATTTTCTTAGGGAATGTTCAGGTTAAAAAGAAGATAAAATGTTAACAGCAAGTTAAGGCAGTTATACCTTAGAGGTCAATCTTTTTGATAATATCTGCTTAAGCAATATAATATCATTTTACTCCTGAAAGAATTCATTTTTTATATCTTCTGAAGTTTCAATCTATATATAAAAAGTTACATGTCAGAAAAAGAAATAAAATCCTCGTGGATTATCTTGCTGAACAGCAAAATACTTTTCTAGCATCAAACAACTACATATAATAATTACACTTAACTTAAATATCTTACTCTTTGAAGAAAAATTCAGGAAACGTTTTAAGCAAAAGGAAATGAGTTTTAAAAAACAAACTCTTAACTAGATAATGGTACCCTATGCATAAAGTCAGTCTAAGAAAAAAATATAATTTTAATGTCAGTATTATAATAATTTATGAAACACTTTTCCTCTTAGAACTTTCATTTTTACCTTTATATTTCTGAATGCCCCTATATAAAATCAGAACTTGATTGGATTGATAAATCTACATATTGTCCGAGTACCATGTGATGTTTGCCCTTGGTTATTGATTGAATTATGCAATCTTTATGAAACACTGTGACAAATTTTATGTAACCTGACATAAATTACGGGGTTTGCTCATTAAATTAAGAGATGAAATATCTATTTCTGTTTTCAACAATGTTTTTGCCTGTGAGGTTAGCAGGCAATTCCATTATGACTATCTACCCTTGTTTGGAATCAAAATGTTAAGGAGGTGTATATGTAAGTACATGAGGATTTATCACTAAGAATGTTTTCCCTATCCTTACTTGAACTCAGAAAGCATTATATTATAGGTCATATAACTACTAGGATTTGAGGTGTAGACTCTAAATATGTTTGTAGTTGTATAGTATCCAGAATCTGAGAACGCGTCCGCCCCTTCAATGTAACTACACTACATAATTTTTTCATAGTTATCAAGTAGAAATGGTGGTAAAACCAATTCCTTGAACTTCTTTTGAGTAATAAACCAAAGTTGTACAGTGATCTATCATCAAAAGTTTTGCTATCTGCTAAAAATATCTTTATTTCATCCTTAAATTTACAGAAAGTCAAGAAATACAAGGTATATGATTTCTTAAAGGAGCCCCTCTCTGTTCATTAAGGTTGTTCACTTTTTCCTCATTTACACTATTTCAAATTATCTCATAATTTGTAATTCTAGAGGCTTCCTCATCCCAGGAAAAATGCACTATGGTGGGATTAGTGACAGGTTAGCGGTGTGTGTGTATAGAAACAGAGGGCCTGACTGTGAAACGGAAGATAAAGCGATAGAATCCTCATGATGGTCACCATAAGCTCTTTGGTTTTGCAACAAATACATTTAGAAAAGACAGTTAAAGTAAATTAATGATTCTAAAGCCATCTGTGGTCCCCAAGTATCCCCACTGTATTTGTCTCTAGTCTGATCACCAATGATAAGTAACCTAAATATGAAAAAAAATTTTCCCGGTAATGCCATTAATTGCATATAAGATCTCAACAAGCAATGACATCTGTCTTCTTTTCTCTTTAGGCTTGAGTTATTTTATTGGTAAATATTTTAGATTCCCTGTGTCTTTTGAGAAGTAGTGTGAAATATATTTGGCTACAAAAATCTCACTTTCTAATCTCACTTTTTCGGGGCCCCCCACCTTCAGGAACCCCCATGCCCCATTAACATGCTATACTTTAACTGCCCAAATTCCCCTAAATGGCTTCCCCATCAAAACCTTACCCATCATGTAATTTAACCTCTTTCAAGCTGAGTTATTTTTTTAACTATAAAATACCTAACTCACAGGTATTTATCTGCCTGGAGAGTTATGCAATGCCTGGCCTGTACTAGAGGCAGTTAAGCTTATAAGACACAACAGGCTTTAACCAATACCAAGTTTACTTGGCTTTAATGAAGAATACAGACAACAAACACCACCATCTCAACACAGAAGTCCCTGATTTTTAATCCCAGATCTAGTTATTTGCACTTGGGTCAGGTATGATGAAAGACAAGTGTGTGTAGATACCTCAGCCTAGGGGATTCAGCAAGCCTGAGGCTCCATCATATTTCTCACCTAGCTGACTAGGGGACCCACTCAGATGCTATGTGACTCCATTCTTCAGATCAGCTGCTTCTGTTGATACCAGTCATTAATTATTCTGTAAAAACCTTGAAACTTAGTTATAGGTATGTAACTGAGTGCATAGTGCTGGCTGAATTTCTATTTATCTTGTTTCACAGATGGATAAACCTAACTGTTTATTGACTTAATGATTGTATTACATAGGGCTGTCATTGGAAAGTGTCACAGACTATGTGACAGATAACAGAAATTTACCATCTCAGCTTGGAATCCAAAATTTGGAAATCAGTGATGAGCAAGGTTGTTTTCTTTTGAAGGCTCAGGGGAGACCCTATTACATGACCATTTTAACTGAACAGGCTTTATCAGTAACGACTGCCTATTTGCTATTGAGAACTGTTTGATGCAATTCTTAGTTTTTCACACTGAAAAGAAACATTTTCCTTGAAATCTGTTTACGCCTCATTTTCCTTTTGAAGAGTATGCTGACAAAATATCAGTCTTCTCTAAAGTTAAAAGTTCATTTACCTGACTGAATTTTTCCTTTTCTTCTGGTGAAATTTTTTTCTTAATTTTTCTTTATAACTTTAAATTCTGAACAGTGAACTGTTATACCTGCAAAAACAATTATTCCTTAAAATACAGCACAATAGGTTGCCAGATGCAGTGTGGTAAGGGAGATCTAACTGCTATGGAATTATTATGGTACCATGTGATTTATATTGAATCTCAACCATCATTTCACCATACTGCTGTCTTCTTTATTGTTAGAGTGAATGCTTTCAATGACATCTTATAAATCTTTGCCTTGGCCAGTATTTTTGCAGTGTCTTAACATAGAAGAGGTATGCATAGCTTTCACTACTTCCAAGATTTAGAGGTATTATTTCACTTTAATGTGAAAAGTTTTAGCTGGGTAAGTTCCATTAGCCTCTTTTGTCAAGAAGGGAATATACCTATTCATTTTCATGTTCAGTTTATATATGGATCTCCATCAACACATAAAACGTATTACATAGTGTTTGTAAAGATGGGAGTTTATTGTCTTTAACTGAGTTTCCCACATGCACAGAAGTCTTCTGATAACATTGATGTATATTTCTCTTACTAAGGAAATGTCAGGTATATAAAAGTTTGTGAAATAGGGAGCTTTTCCCCTCTTAACACCTATCCTCCCAGTAATGGTGTTTCTTTACTTGCCTCAGAAAGTTATGATCTCCTAACCTCTTCCTCAACACGTCTCCAAAAATTACTCAGGGAATTATCCGATAAATCAGCTTATACTAAAATCTAACTGACCTCCAAAGCTCAGTGTGTTATATAAATTAAGTGCAAGAATGGTTCATAAATTAGATAGAATATTAGAATAAAATAGAAAATTAGAATATTAAATATATTTTATATTCTAGTTTGTGTATATGCCCTCATGTAGGCCGAAAGGAGACAAGCAAAAATGTTGATAATGGCCACCTATGAATGGTATTTGCTTAACACATTTTTTTCTCCAAGTTTTCTAAATTTCAGCCTAATGAGAAAAAAAGGCACATATTACTGCTTGTTGAGATCTTATATGCAATTAATGGCATTACCATGAACATTTTTTTTCCATATTTAAGTTACCTATTATGGTAATCAAACTAGAAACATATACAGTGGGGATACTTGGAGACTGCAGATGGCTTTAGAAGCATTAATTTACTTAAATTGTCTTTTCTAAACGTATTTGTTTCAAGACAAAAGAGTTTATGGTGACCATCATGAGGATTCTAACTACCTTATCTTCCATTTCACAGTCAGCCCTCTGTTTCTGCACACACACACCGCTACCCTATCACTAACCCTACCACAGTAGGTAGGATTCCCGGGGTGAGGAAGCCTCTGTAGAGTTCCAAATTATGAGATAACTTGAAATAGCAAAAATGAGGAAAAAGTGAATGACCTTAATGAACAGAGAGGGGCTCTTTTAAGAAATCATACGCCTTATATTTTTTGGCTTTCTATAAATTTAAGGATGAAATAAAACCATTTTTAGCAGACAACTTATTAAAATTTTTGATGATAGATCACTATATGACTTTGGCTTATTACTCAAAAGAATTCAAGGAATTAACTGTCATGACTCAAAGCCACTTACCACTCACCTATTAATATGAACACATTTCCTCTACACCTACATAGAAATAGAAAAATAACAGTAAAAGTTTGTACTTTTTTTACTTTGACAGTAATAGTCATGAACAAATAAATGCCTAATAGATATACATTAATTTTGATCAATTTTGCACCATTAACAATTTTAATGGCTATTCAATCCTGAAGGAAAGCATGTTAACCTTTAGAGCTGCATGGTAACACAATATTAAAATTATTTTAATTATCAACACATTAATTTTTCAGTGAATTATGGTATTTTCATAATCAAGAGCTTATTTAAGCCAAAGTTTATTTTCAGCAGAGTAAAGAATTACTGGAAAAAATATTAAATAGTAAAAGAAACCATGTAAAATGTCAGGAAGGAACATATTAATAAAATTTTAGATGGATGATTATGGGTATCACATTTCTTTGGTATTTAGATTCTTTTGGGTATATTAAAATAAATACTTGTGCTAGTTTTATTTAAAAATACATATATACAATAATTCACCAATTATTATATTTGAAATTATGTCAATTTATGGTGAAAAAGTATCCTAGAAATGAAATGAAAATGTAAAAGCTACAGGAGTTTGAGAGGAAATATCTTAAGGCTCCTAAAAGCATCTGGGAAAATATAGAAAAACTCAATAATTCCTTTTTGCTCCTTTTCTTTATTGAGATTTACTTGACACAT
The DNA here is from genome assembly GCA_029783875.1 of Phataginus tricuspis. Classification (NCBI taxonomy): domain Eukaryota; kingdom Metazoa; phylum Chordata; class Mammalia; order Pholidota; family Manidae; genus Phataginus; species Phataginus tricuspis. The sequence goes on along the minus strand of JAQQAC010002701.1, from coordinate 6,312,454 downwards.
GACATTATATTCATTTCTGGTGAGCAACAAAATGGTTTCACATATGTATACATGGTAAAATCATCGCCATGATAAACAGTCATCATAAATAGTTACAGTTTTTTCTCTTGTGATGACGACTTTTCAGATTTGCTCTGTAAGTAACTTCCAAGTTCACAATATTGTATTACTAACTATGGCCACCATATCCCTATAGATTACATCCTCAAAACATTTTTATTTTATAACTGGAACTTTGTACATTTTCACTCCCTTCATCCATTTCACCATTTCACCCACTGCCTCATCCCCCACCTCTGGACAAGCACCACTCTGTTATCTGTTTCTATGAATTCCTCTTACTTTTTAATTTTTTTTTTAAGATTCTGTACATAAATGAGATCATACACCATTTTTTTCCTCTGTCTGACTTATTTCTCGTAGGATAATTCCCAAGGTCCATCCATATTTTTGCAAATGCCAGGATTTCCTTTTTTAATGGCTGAAAATATCCCATTGTATATGTATGCCACATTTTCTTTATCTATTCATCCATCAGTGGATGCCTAGGTTGTTTCCATCTTGGCTATTATAAGTAGTGTTGCACTGAACATGGGGTGCAGATATCTTTTTGGGTTAGTGTTTTCATTTCCTTTAGATAAATATCCAGAAGTGGAATTGCTGGATCATATGGTAGTTCTATTTGTAATTTTTTTGAGGAATTTTTGTACTGTTTTCCACAGTGGTTGCACAAACTTACATTCCTGCAAACAATGCACAAGGGTTCCCTTTGCTTCACATCTTCACCAGTGCTTGTTCTTTCTTGTCTTTTTGATAGTAGTCATTCTAACAGGTGTGAGGTGATATCTCATTGTGGTTTTGATTTACATTTCCCTGATAATTAGTGATGTGGAGCATCTTTTTATGTACCTGTTGGCCACCTGCATGTGTTTGCAAAAATGAACATTCAGTTCCTCTGGCCATTTTTTAATTAGATTTTTGTTGTTGTTGCTACTGAGTTGTATGAGTTGTTTATGTATTTTGAATATTAATTTATTTTCCAATATATCATTTGCAAATATTTTCTTCCATTTGGTAGGTGTCTTTATGTTCTATTGATGGTTTCCTTTGCTGTGCAGATGATCTTCAGTTTTACATAGTCATACTGGTTTAGTTCCATTTTTGTTGCCTTTCGTCAAAGCAAAAATAAATTATCACCAACAGTAATGTCAAGAAACTTACTGTGTATATTTTCTTGTAGGATTTTTATGGTTTCAGGTCCTCCATTCAAGTTTTTAAACCATTTTGAGTTGAATTTTGTGTACAGTGTAAGAAAGTGGTCTAGTTGCAGTTTTTTGTATGTGGTGTTCAGTTTTCCCACAAGTATTTATTAGATAGACTGACTTTTGTCCATTGCATATTCTTGGCTCCTTTGTCATAAATCAATTGACCATATATGTGTTAGTTTACTTCTGAACTCTCTGATCTGATCCATTTATCTATGTGTCTGTTTTTATGCCAATACTATATTGTTTTGATTACTACAGTTTATAATAAGTTTGAAACGAGAAAGTGTGATACCTCTAGTTTTATTCTTTCTCAAGATTTCTTTGGTTACACAGGTATTTTGTGGTTTCATACAAATTTTAGGATTTAATTAAGAACATATTAAACAATAACTCATATTTCAAGGACATTAAGTATCTAATATGTGTCAAATTTAAGGCCATGTCCTAGACAAATGAAACATGGTCTCTGTCTTTAAAGGACATAGGAACTCTTATGTAGAGATAATTATATAAACAATACATAAAATCTATTAGGTACTAGAGATGTGCACATTGCACAAATCAAATAAGAACTAAAGGAATTCTATAGGTTCCTCTGAAATATAAGACTAATCTGAAATCAAGTAACTTCTCTACATTTATTTTATTGAATTAGATTGTTATATACAAATTTAATATACATAAATACTTATAAAAATATTTGAATAGGAAATATTTGCATATATAGAATTTACTATGACTTTTTAGGGTGATTTTTGGATTCATAATCTTTTTCTGAGGACACACTTTGAGGAACAGTATAGTTTTTCTATGTTTAGGTTTTAATCAAGAAATGAAGTTTAACAGTCTTATTACAGTAGTATTATGCTAAATTGCTGTAATTCAAGTAACCTTTATTGACTTAAATAACACATTACATGTGTATGCTTTTTAATTATCAAATCATATGGATTAAACTTTACAAATAGTTAACAATACTGATATAGGCTTTATGGAAATTTCTTGATGACTAAAAAATTATTAAGAAATAATCTACATGATAATCTGTAGAGAAATAGAGCAGTCCTGATTATTCTCCATCCCTCTGCTAAGACTTTTTTTCATAAACACCAAAATAGAATAAAATATACCATAGGTTTTGGAAATAAAATGATATGCAGTATTATTCTCATTAGTGCCTAATCTGAAAAAAATAATGCAGAATTAGAGATAAGTAATTAGCAGATTCAACAAAAATAACCTATGTATACAGCAGCAATGATGATTAGTAAAAATATGCATGGAAAGTCCCCCCCCATGATGATATTTGAAACTCAGAAGTAATTCTAATCTAAAGAACAATTCAAAGTCATCTCCTGTTACAACTTAAATTAACATTATACTGGAGATTCTAACCAGTGCAATAAAAAAAGAAAATTAAGTTAAAATCTAAGTTCTGAAAAGGTGAACATATATCTGTCATTATTCAGAGAAGGTATGTGTCCAAATAGAATATCTAAACGCTATCTATAAACAATCAGAATAAATGTGTATATTTAGTAAGATCGCTGTATTTGATAGCTACATTAAAAAAATCAACTAGACACCAGAAATTCTCCTAATTTTTAAAAAATTATAGTACAGGATTTTTTTTCTTCTCTTGCCTAAATTCAACCTCTCCACCTCTCCAGGATGAAAAATAATCTGGGAGTTCAGGGGTTGTACCCAACAATTCCTTGCTTTTCGAATGCAGGACTTGAAGGCATTTCAAACTACACCAATGAGGGAGCATTGTTATCTCAGAGATCTACTTTGGGTGACTTGGGTAACCACTTAAACACAACTAGCCGCTCCTTTTCTGGTTTCCCAGAGGAAGGGCCGTGGTGGTCTCCCTCCTCACCACTCAGACCTTCATCTTCTGGGCTTGGGATCAAAATTCCTAATTTGTAATTCAAACATTTTCAAAAAGACTCATCAAGAGACAGAAAGGGGAAAAAGAAAAAGGAAGTCTTTGTTTCTCAGTATATATTCAGTATATATGGTGTGTCTGCCCCCCAGTTTGCTGGTTCCTTATACCTAAGGTAATAAATACCTCTGATACTGGATCTTATCTGTCTACTACGACCTAAGTCAATACATCTACTTCTCCTCCAAACAGACATTTGGTCTGGAGGCTTAGAGCTCTAGGTATACCTCCTTTCCTTGAGTTTAATGAGAACACTGAAGTTGGTCTCCCAATAATGAACAATTTTGCATTGATAAATACATAGTTGGAAATGTTTTCTCAACTATAAATCCCCTTGAAATTAAATGGAATATATGAGTCTTTATCTCTCTGACCTAATGATTTATTACTAATAATAAACAGTTTTCTGATTTAAAGAATCATCACTCTGATATGCTAAACACTCTGAAAATAACACCTCAAGTATCATTTATAACATTTTTACAAAACATTTAGTATCATCACCACCATTCTCACCACTTAGAAAATAAGTCATATGAAGACTAAGTTAACCAAGGATCCTCCAGCTATTCTATAAACATTTATTGAGCAACTACTATTTTCTGGATATGGTTCTTGGTGTTGGGAATACAGAGCTGAACAATCAGAAATTACTTCCTTTCTGGTGTATCTCTAATGTCTAACAGGTGGGAGTGCAGAGTTTGAACCTAGTAGTAATCTTCTCCAATTCCAGCTTGTAGCTACTGGGCTGTCTGTCTATACTGCTGCACCCCTGGTCGTCTGTCATGAGAAATAAAGAATATAAAGTCAGCTTAGGGCTCTGGTGATCCCATAATTAAGTTAATCAACAAAGAAAAACTTTTCGCTAAAAGGATTTCACAACCTCTTTGAGAGCTGTGGGTAGATTTATGCTTATACTGTTTGAGTTCTTTTTGTAGTTCTGCTAATAATGAGACATGTAATTGGATAAGTTATTCAACCTTATAATCTCCATTTTACTTTTTTAGAAAAAGGAAAGCAGCAGAATCTACCCTGCCTCAGGGGGTACAGTTTATATGGAAATATAAAAATATAGTTTATATGTAAAAGTTCCTTTCAGAAGCAGATTTTATTGATATGGTTACATAAATGCATACAAAGATCAAACCTCATAAACGACAATAACAAATTACCTTTGCTCATTTAAAGATTAAAATACTTTAAAATTCTACCAGACCACATTTTTAGGCAGAATTAAGAATGCTTCCATTCAATATTTTTATGCAATTTTAAAAGATTATTTATACAAATCTGGAATTGTTTGGAAGAATAACACTGATGAAAATTCTTATAATTTAATGGCATATTTTACATATGAGAATAAATCTTGTGTCAATAAAAAGAGGAGCAGTGCCTATTAGTTCATTTTTTTGGACATAAAAATTCAGTTACTGATAATTCATTAGGAGCCGAGCTTTGGTGAAATGGAGCCCTCCGTTGTTAATAGCCTGTGGTGCAGTAGGACTCTGAGAGCAGGTGATGATTACCATACTTAGCACTTCTGGAGAATGAAAGTATAGTGACTGTAATCATTCTAAAAATTACTGTATAAATGTCACCCTGTTAATTACAGTTCAAAGAATTAGCATCTGGTTGAAGTTATAGGTGTAGCTTTGAGGAATTGGTATTACAGGAAATGCATTTAAAGAATCTTTAATCACAATATAAAATGTTCTGAGCGTGGCTTTGGGCCCCCTCATACAGGAAGGCACACCTGGTGTTTACTATATGTGCCAAAGTACAAAAAGCCACTGATACTGGATTTTCTTTGATGGAACAAGGAAAACAGTATCATTTTACACTTTAGACATTATGGTCCTTAGAAGAAAACTAAAATGGTGACCTTTAATGGATTGTCAAGTTTTGGTAACATTGAAGGTGTTAGTTATAAGTTTGGTTTGATTTTTAATCAATATGTAAATGAGATACAAAATTACCAAAGAATATTAAATGACATTAACTTGGTTTTTATATAGACTGTGTTAGGAAAAAGTACTTATGAAAAGACTGTGAAAACCTTTTCATTCATGCTAATCCATTGACAAGGAGGCATATTAAGAATTATTCAGAAAGCATTTGGATTTTCTTGGAATTTTTATTTGGAAGTTAGTGTTTAAAAAAAGAAATGGAGAAAAGATCAGTAAAGAAACTCACATATGTTACTTAATATATAACATGTAGCACTTAAAAATCAGTGAGAAAGATAACATTTCTTTTTCCTGAAATAATGTGGGGATGATAAGTGAATCTTTCTAAAAAATATAGTTTATATGTAAAGGTAAACATTTAATCATAAAAATAAGGAACAAAATATGGGTTATTTTTAAAAGGTAGATTTTTATTAATTAAAAAGATATTAAAATTTGTAGTCAATTAAAAACTGGACATGTTTGTCTACATAATCTAAAACTTCTGTGTAATAAAAATAGCAAAACAAATGTAAACAGGGTTTATATGATCTTTACCAAATTTAGAAACTTTAAAACATATATACAATGAAAAGTATTCATCTGTATGAGTCTTTGTTTTCAAGCACTATGGAAAAAACAGTATCACCAAGGATCAAATGTAAATAGAGAATACACAAAAAATGGGATTAAAACCAACGTTAAATTAAAATATCTCTTTGAGAAATACTCACTAAAAAAAAGTCATCTGAGCCAAAACTTATGTAAAATAAGCTCAAATGTATTTTTCAATGAGTAATATTTTGACAGATATGAAATTATCCGGAGTAGTATTTAGACTGAGCTTACAGTGGTACATTGATATTACCTAATAATATGAAGTCATTCAAAAGCTTACTTATGATCATAGCTGTGGAAATATGTCAATATTCATAGGAGAGAGAGAAGCTGCTTATACTGAAAGGACGGACAGAGAAGAGATTAGCAGGAGTTATCTGTGGATAATATGACTACAAGTGATTTTTACTTCAACTTTTACCTCGTATTTTACTTTTAAGCTTATTTAACATATATAATGTATTTTTTATCTTATTTTTTCTTTCAAAGAGTAATACATTATCAATTACATAAAAAAGGTTTAGAAGTTGGCAGAACTTACCATCTACCTCAAAGCAGGTACCTCTGTTGTGAATTTTGTATTATTTTTCCTGATATTTCTATTCATTTGCATACATGCAGTTATGTCCGTTATTTACATAATATAAATATAATTTATAAATATAATAAAAATATGATATATAAATATGTAAATATATATATAATTACTTTTGTTTCTGCCATGTAATTTATTAATTATTTCAATAATTTATTTTTGAGCCCATATTAGGTAGCAGGCTTTATACTTCATGAAGGAAAACTCAAAATGACATAAAGTACAGGAAAAAATAAAATTCCTAATCTTATTGCCCTGGAAACACACACTAGAAGTGAAAAATTACATATATAATATATCAGGTAGTGTTAAGTGCTATAGAAAAAGAAACAGCAAACTGAAATCTCTCTGGCTAAATTGAAAAAAAAGGGGGTCTTCCCACTTCTCTTGAAAGCTATGTAATTAGATGACTGATTATAAAGCTTTAGTGATTTCACCTTTGTTAAAATATCTTTTAAATCTTTGTTAAATCCAAAGCCAATATTTAGTTTACTTGATCCAATATTAACAGATGACATAGTTTTTCACTCCTTTTTTTTAAGGTGTGTATGGGGTGGAGGGCGCTGGGGGAGCGAGGAGGTGGTGATAGGCCATATATAAATGCAGAGAGAGAAGGAGAGAGGAGACAGAGAGTTGAGGGACACTATGTATTCTTTTTAATTCATTTCTTCTTAACTCGTGGGCTGCCCTTTATCTTTTTTGTCTGGGTTTTATCCTTCTCCTTTTGGACTTCAAACGTTAAAATGGCACAAGGCTCAGTTCTTGGAATTCTTTTTTTGTTTTAAAATACCTCTTCCCTGTATGATATATTTTTTCAGATATATTGCTTTGAATATTATCAATATCCTGAAAATTTTCAAATTGTATTTTCAGTCTCAAACCTAAAACTCCCCTGATTTCCAGCCTAGATCTGCCATCACCTACTTGACATCGATATGTGAATGTATAATAGGAATCTCAAAATGAACTGGTCCACATTACATCCTTACGGAGCCCAGGCACCAGCCATCTACTTATCCAACAAGTTTGCTGCCTAATTAAAATGGACACACATTCCTATCGTCAATTCTTAAAGCAACCGCAAAGAATTGTGAAATTTGCGTCAGGTCTCATTACTTTACTGAATAGAATCTTTCAATCGCTGTCAAGGCTTACTTAATGCGCCACCTACCTCCTTTTCACCTCACCCTTTACTACTTTGTTACATTAGTTTATTTCACCTTAGTCATGTTGAACTTCTTGATGTACTTGAAATCCATTAAGTATGCTTTGATCTCAGACGCTTGCACCAAGCACATTATAATACAGAGTCACTCTTCTTCTAGATGGCCAGATTACTTCCCCCTTCAGTTTTATGCTTAAAAATCACTTGACAGTGAAGTCGTGTCTTCCCCCTATATTTAAAAGAGAAAACTCACACAAGGGCATGCACACTTCACACGTGCACATGCGCACACAATCCGCTACTACATACCCTAGTCTTCCAGTATGCTGTTCCTTTTTCTGTAGAATCTATCACTGTCCCCCAAATGGTGGATTTTAAGATTTTTAGATATAGGTCATAGAATAGCTAAAGTATTTAGATAAAAAAATGTAAACCAAAAGATAAATTTCCGGAATAAATAATAGTATAAAGCATGGATATAAATGATGCTTGCTTGTATAAATGAGAAAAAAAATTAATTGTTGATATCACACTGTCAATAAGCAGATAAATCAGAATGTCTAAACAGAGCATGAGCATGGTAGAAGGTACAGCTGAAAAAAAATTACACAGAATTCATTCAGAATTACATAGAAAGGCCAGGGAAAATATTAAGGAGAAGAGATTGACAAAGATAGCCTCAGTATTCCCCTCAGATGTACTAAAATTTAGACAGTTTTCTTACTTGAACATAGGCATGTGACCTCGATTTTCTTAAAATATTTAGTTTAGAAAATGTAGGCAGTTTGTTTCTCTGCTCTTCTCTCAGCCTTTTCAGTTTTACAACCCAGGAATATCTTTTTCAAGGACCTGGGTGCCATCCTTTTGAAATACAATCACCAAGGAAGATAGGGACGCTGTCGCCTAGCCTCTGTGGGAGGTAAAGAGCCTAATGTCAATATCTATTCATTAGAAAACACTGTTGGTCTGTTCACAGTGACTAACCTCTTTGCAAAGCTTTTTTAATTAGCTTATACCAGTTTTTAAAAATCCTCCCGATTTTTGTTTCAGTGGAGCAGAATTTGATCTCTCTTATTGCAGTAGTTTTGACCCATATTGCAGTAGTCTTGAATAAAAACTTCCATGGTTGTTTAACTTCTTCCAATGCATTTTTTTCAAACAAAATATGTTAACTATAATGAAGACCTTTAAAATACGTGTAATTAGAGTCTTACTTAAAAAAAAAAAGAATAAAGAGTATAGAGACAAGGCAGGATTTGAAGAGATAAGGATTAAAAAATTTCCCGTTCAAATAAAAGTCATTAATTGACAGACTCATCATACTTCCCAATCACATTAAAAAAAGAAAAAAGTATACGTATCTATAATAATTCTGATTTTGTTTTCAAAATACTTCTTGCTAGAGGTATTTGTTCAGGCAAATATTATTATTATTAATTAAAATTAATATATTACTAATATGTAGATTACCTGTATTATAGTCATCATTTTTTCTAACATGCCTCTCATGATATACAGTTTTAAAAAAATCTGTTTTTTTGAAAAAATATAAACTTATGAAGTGAACTTCATTAAACAATTGATATTTCATACTTTTCATTCTTTGAGTATATATAATGAGATCCCCAAGTGCTTTAAATTTTCTCCTTAGATAACATGATGTTGAATATCTTATTGCCAAATCGTTATGCTATTTTTGTATCCATATGTTCTGGTGAGTTCTTTACCAAACACCTGTGCTGAGAATTGCTGATAGAAACAAATGGCAATTATGAAGAAATGCTTCATAATCAACTCAAGCAACTCTGATTATTTATTATTTGCATTTTTATTTGTTGGTTGTGGTCACCTTCCACGTATATTACTTTACAATGCATTGCATGTAAAATACTAAGTAACATCATTAATATTAAAATCTAAAGTATCTTTTCAGATGAAGTTTCCATTATAACTGCTTCTCTGGCTTATTTGTCCATACAGCTATGAAATATATTTTTGAAATCTGACAACATTAAGATTCAGTCATTTCTATCATGCAGTAATAAATATACATAACTTTCCAAAATTTTAGAGACAGTAGCATTTAAAAATTACAGCATTGTAATTGATTTATATTTATGGATTAGGCTTTCAATATTTAATGAATATATTTATTAATATCATCCAGTTTAAATATTTATTTATTTTAATTAATAGTATAGTAAATGTTTTTGAGAATATATGCATACAGTCTTGCGTTTCAACATATTGAAAGTTAACATGGATTAAAATGGTCTCACATTTTTTAAAAAAAAACATTGCTGAGAAGATATTAATGATACCCATGTTTCAGCCAATGTAATTTTATCTAATTACATTCCTGGAAGTACTTTCAGAATTGATTCTGGTGATAAAACCAACAGCTGAGAGGGCACAATGATCAAATTAGAGATAACGGTAATAATAATTTCCACTGAAGTATGTAAGTATTATCTTGTGCTGATCATTCTAAGGCATCACATTCTATCTCCACACAGCATACATTTTTACAAATCTATTATATAATCTCCTTGTTTCATCCCTACAGTAAAAGTGCAATAGAGATTGGCATATATACATATAAACTACTTTGGTGTAAGCTTCAATAATTTTTCCATGATGTGAGAAAAAAATAGTGGTCATAAATTAGAAATATTATTAGGAGAACTGAAAACCAGAAATTGATGCAAACTGCCTGGAAGAAATACATTAATACTTTGTTCCTTTAAATATATATGCAATTATATATATATTTATATATATATAATTTTAATATTTATAAATATGATTATATATGCAATAGAATATTATGCAAATAATGAAAATAAAAGTTTTCATGCTAGAACTGTTCAGTAAATAAGAAAGGAACATATGCAGAATGCATAAATATGGTATTTCTACTGCATGTAAGGATGATTAGGAAAAAAGTCACCACAGAAAAAAGAACACGAGGAGCAGAAAGCCATCTGAATCTCTGGTTTGAGATAAACAGGATTGGTCAGACAATATACTTTGTTTATTTGAATAAGCATGGGTCTGGGGGACAGTTACTATAGGTTTATATCTAAATAGGTGGAAAAGATATTTAGAATGAGACTTATTGTTTAATGCTTGCATTGAAGATGGAGAGTATACGACCAGTTATATGCTGATAAATGTTCAAAACCCGGCCCTCTAATGAGAAAAAATAGTCTTAATTTATAGCAGCTGTCATTTCTATAGTATAAATATTGCTACCATGACTAATACCAAGATGGCAATGTGACATACCTGATTGTAACCAGTTCAAGCCAGGTCTAGCACCGTACCACATTGGACAATTAACATTCACATATATGTGGAATGTGAATATTTAGAAAAATTGAATCTGGAGCAAATCTGGAAATCAAAGAGAAAAGACTCAGTGGGTAGGCTTAGGGGGGCTCAGCTAGTGGGCCTGGGGTTCTTGAAGGATATTTTTATTGCATAGCATAGTACTAAGCAGAATTCATACATTTTGAATTGACCATGTAAATTAACCAACTGTATAGACTTCACTTATTAACATTGCATTCAGTATTGTCTGTATGGCAATGAGGATATTATGAGAAAGTGTATAAGAAAACTCTCAGTAAATAATAGTGAAAAACATTTAACCTGCAAATTGCACCCAGATGAGACAAGGCATAAGATGTTCTGCTAGAAGTAACCTGTTAACATAGTTTATGGAAAGAACAGCTTGTGACTCAAATTCCTCTTAATAACATCTAATATTTTTTAAAGAGGTGGTCAGGATATAGCAAAAAGATATTTAGTAAAATATTCTTTCATATATTCTGATGTTGCTTCATTTCATAGTTTGCACTATTTAAATATTTGTTACGAGGAAGAGAGTCCTCACCAGACATTGGAATCTTTTGGCATCTTGAGCTTGGACTTCCCAGCCTCTAGAACTTTCAGAAATAAGTGTCTGGTTTTTAATCAACTTGATCTATGGTATTTTGTTACAGCAGACTGAAATGACTAAGACATGGACTAAACTGACGTTATGTCATATGACAACTGCTAACTTGGAAGACCCAAGTAAGTCATGGGAAAACGATTAGACACTCTAGTAACATTCTTTAAAAAATGCAATATAACAAATAAAACCCTTTTTATATACAGAAAGTCCTTAAGAAATATAGGGAGAAAACCACATCAAAATATTAACAATACTAACATGACAGTTAAACATATCTCTAGGATGGATACACACACACACATGTATCTACTTAGTGACAATAAAAATAAAATAAATTGAAGCATGTACATAAGTTATGTGTAAATCCTCACTATTGTAAAAGTGTCAATTCCCCTAAGTACTCAGAAATAATCAATAATGATGCTAAGAAGAAGCATTTAGTGAGTTTCCACCTGGAACTCACTAAATGCTTCTTCTTAGCATCATCATTATTGATAAACTATTGGTATCAGTCCAATTTCCCTATTTATCTCCCTCATTCATCTTGCAACCATATCCCTGTGCTAAGTCAGGCACATGGCTATCTAGGTGGAATGTTGTGAGCTTAGGATGAGAGCAGAAATAATAGGTACCAATTCAGGGTCATTTTATAAGAGATAAAACTTCTTGCACAAGTTGAAAAATGTCAAGAACTGCCAAGATGGAAGACAAATATTGTTGATAGTGGAGTCAACTGCTCCTGGGGCAGAGTCATCCACCTGACTAATTGTTATATGGAAAAGGAACTCTTCTGTCATATATAAGCCACTTATTTTGAAACTACATCATTGCAGCAAAATAGCTTGGACTGCCAATTTTATTTTTATGCTGAAGGAGAACAGGTAATTGACCTAGTTCAGAAAATAATCTGGACAATCAAGACACATGTCATAAAAGTATTAGCATGTGACCACTGCTCATCTCTCTGACCATGATTTCCCTATTTAACAAATTATTTTCTTTATCTTATGGAGAAGTGGAGTTCCAGTTTCACATTCTCCAAAATAGAATAATTTGTTTCCAGTTCTGTTATGTCACTGCTAGAGTTTTCCCATTTAAGTAGGGCCTACTTCCAATTGACCCAATTTATTCATCTCCCAGAATGTATCAAACAAATCTAAAAATCTAGCCATATTTCTTATTAAGAATTTCTGATGGGTTTAAGTTTACAAATGCAATCTTGTCCTTTTACTCAGAGCAAAAAAAAAACAGGTTGAATACTTGCTAACCTCCTTTGCTAACTCCCCAAAACTGAAATAATCACCACCTTTAAGAAATTCCACTAGCCAATAGACAAGAAAAGAAAGTGCCAAATGAGGTAATGCTGAAGAAGATTAGCTAAGCGGAAGATATTTTAACTTATTTGCTATTCTAGTGATAGCTATGGGCTATCAACATAGCCTGTTTTATACCTGATAATTCCAGAGATGTAGGAAAATGTAAATGGATCATGTATTTCCCCTTTGTGTGGACTGTGTCATTTGTAAAGCAAAGGATTCATCCAAAATGTTCTGGTATAACCGAGCAAGATAAAGGTGAAAAACATTAAAAATATATCCCTATTAATCTCTGATAATTATTATAATAACTATTAGTATATTCCAATATTGACACTTAAAGCAATAAAAAATGTTGGCTATATGTAAGCATACTTATTCATGTTTCATTAACAACAAAAGCAAAACTAATAAATGCAATTAACAATATTCTTTCCTTTTTCAACTGACCTGAGAAACTCTTCATAGGCTCTGACCCTTTGCTTAAAATTCCTATTGAAGATTCTTCATTGTCATTCCACAATTCTGAACTTTGATATAAATAACTTTTATCCCTTTATATTAAAAAAGGACAAAAAATGTATCCTGTTTCTTTATAGTAAAACAACATACAAACATATGTTAAATAACTTTGAGATACATGGAGCATCATTTTGAAGGTCATGTTCAATGAAAAACCAAGTAGGATTTTGAATTGACATGAACAAAAAGGGGGAAGTTTCCTTGGTTACAGTAAAATTGAATCAGTGTATGTGTCATAGTTCCTCAAACTCTGTAACATTCTTTCCTATATTTAGCTGTTACTTCATTTAATAGTTCACACCATTTAAATATTTGTTCCACAGTTTATTTCATGCACTTATAATTATTCTCCCAGATACAAATTAAAGTGTAGAATTCTCCTAACAAATATTAATTTTAAATTTTCTTGATTATGTAAGGAACATTGAAATGTGTGCATTTCCTTAACATCTTTAGGAGTAATTTTATTCTATTTTGAAAAGAATGCTTTCCAAACTGAAAAACTTTCAACATTAATTTTGGGGATGATTAGTTATAATGGATTTGAAATATTTACCATTTCAATCAAATAACATTCACTGGCTGCTTTCCTTATAACTTTGACGGCAGTGAAAATTTTACGTTTCACTTCAGAAAAACACCCTAACATTTAGTACAAAATAAATTATTTTAAAATATATATACAATAAAATGTTAAAATCAACCTCAGCAAAATATTCTATTCATTAACTTGTTGCATTTTTGAAGAAAATAAACTTCCAATGTCTCAAAAATAATGAAACTCTTTACTCATACTAGTAAAACATGAAGGCAAAGATTCAACAATTTCTCAAAAAATCTACACATACTCGCTCAGATGTTGACCTCATCATCATGCTGCTGTTAATTTACAAATCTTTTCACAAAGGTATGATAAAGTTGAATGCCTCTTAGAGCAGTTTTGATTTTTCACAGTCTTTCTTCGCTGGTAAATTAAACTTTTCACAGCACGTACGAAGCACGTGAGCCATTTATTTCTGCCCCATTGTGGAGAAGATTCAAATTGTCTCTGCACTCCGTGACTCCGTTTCCCTTTCCCCATTCTCTCAGGATTTATTCCTGCCGTGCCATATGCTTTCTGCTGTTAATGATCTACAACTGTCTACATTTGTATGTACATCAGTCTGTTAAATATTAGAGTTAATTGACCATTTTTTCAAGGTTTGAATTATTAAATCATTTTATTGGTCTTAAAACATTTACTTCACTTAGTTCAGTATGCCATTCTGGTCTTCCTCCTCTCTTACTGGTCATTCTCTCTTTCTGACTTCTCCTTAGGTCAAAATTTGAAAGGGTCTAGTTCAGTCTGTAGCATTTTGGCATTTTTCTCTCTTAATGCAATGTTCCTAGGTTCCCTATGCCTTAAAAACCATCCATGTACAGATAAGTCTTAAACTAATATCCACAGTCAAAATGTTTCTCCCAAGCACCAGATTAAAATAATCAGAGTATTCTACCAAATATAAGTATTAATTGCAATTAAATTAAGGTTAATAGTAACTGAAACTAAAATATATCTCAAACTTAATCCATTTAAAACAGAAAATGTGTTTTCAATGCTTTTATCCTTGCCAACTCTTGCACAGTTACAGAATGGAACTATTACTCATCAGAAGTTTAAAAAGGAGAAGGAAAGAAAAAAAAACTAGAAATCTCGAAATCAAGTAACTCCTCTTTCTCATATCGCTCTTCTCTACTTGGCAGCCACACTTCACTAGCTAAACTAGTCCTGACAGCTAAAATTTCAACTTATTCTCCAAATTCAGACACTTCTTACCACCTTTCCTGTACTGCTACCACCTTGGACAACCATGTTATCAAAAAGTCTGCATGTTCTGCTACATTGATAGATGGGGTGAGGCTTAACAAGATGGATAACTGTTGGACCACTGTGTTGTACATTTGAAACCAACACAAGATTGTATATCAATGATACTTCAATAAAAAAAAAAGTCTGCATGTCTTCATTTTAATCCCAATCCTAAATTTAATTTTCCTTACCAGAGACAAATCAAATAAGGTCATTTGTCAACTTTATAATAACTTACGATTTTTTTCTCACTAGGAGGTCAAAATGTCATACCTGTGTGATCTACTGCTCATAAGCTCTCCTATTCGGGTGAGGATCTGGTCATATCTTTCAAGAAAAATCCCTTTTCCATTTTCCTTTTCTTTTGTAACTTTTTTTTTCTTTTAAAATACCTACCTGATCCCTTTTGTCTTCTCAGGAGGCAAAGACATGTCAAGAGACATGACCTGTAACATACCAGTATTTTTTGGAATCTTTTCTGACCATGAGGATTGTACAGATTATTTCCTCAGAGCCCCATTCGCATTCTACAAGTCTGTTTTTTAACGTCATGCTGGTGTATGACTTTCTTTAGGTTGACAGTTTTGCTTAACTTGTGCTGTATTCTAACGTTAATTATCCTATTTTTTAAAACATTATTTCAAGCAATATTTCATGTCTGAGCCTTTTTTTCTGAAGCCCTCAATGAATGTTACATATTCATCCTTTATAATTCAAAACCTTTTGAAACTATCCATTTGCCACCCCTCTGCCTAAATGGTAGGTTTCTTTTCCACAGGTGGGTCTCCTTTGCGATTTCATTAACCAAACTTTTCCCAAAACCTCAAAATGAGCAGATGCCCAACTAGTATTATTGAATTGAATTGCAGCATCCTTAAAACATTTTTCTTACTGGTTAGTTTTTCTTTTCACTCCCCAGAATATAAGCAGCACGAGAGCAAATATTTCTTTCTCCATCATCCCTGTTGCACAAGACTTTGGAATTAAACCTGATGCGTATTACATGCTTAAGGAATAATTGCATAAATTAATAAAGAAAAATTTAAACTGGGAAGCAATTATACCAATCCCCTTGAGATTTTTTATTTTTAAATAAGGAACAAGCTAGATCATCAAATGTCCAGAGACAGGCAGTATGCTGGAATGAGGCTGCATAGATTTTGACCAAACACTAGCTAATTTAGTTGCATGGAGGCCCAGGTGGTGGCCTAAGAACTGGACCTTACAGTACTATCTAATCAACCGTAAACAAAACAACTGTCAAAAATTAGCTAATGACAGATCTGGACAAGGATCTTAGTCTCATAATTGCTCTTTATTTCCTCTCCTCATGAAGCCCAATTGTTACATGAGGAAGTGTATGTGTATGTGTATGTGTAGTTATTTATTTATTTTTTACTGTGCATCACTGAGTTTGGAATAATCAATTTTCCTACGCTTTGGGTACAGATAACTAGATAATTTATAACTGACTATCTTTGTCACCTTTGGGGTTAATGATTATCCTTTGAAAAATATCAATGCTTCGGTAATGTTTTTTTTCCAGGGGTATAAGTGATGTGAAGTTTCTCTGATTTAAGGGCCAGTAAATACCCATTTAGACCTCAATAATTTAATTTTCATTTGTAGAGAAACAAATTATTAGTCAAAGTAATTTGATAAAAATACTTTTAAATATATTTGTAAATTTAGAGTATAGATAGAAAATAAAGAGATAATCATCTCTAGATTAATAAAGACTTTTATTGAGAAAAACATATTCTTCTCAATCAGTCCCTCAATTAAAACCCAAAGCTGTCTACTGCAATAGAATGAGCCTTCAGTAGCCCTACAATATGCATCATACGTATACAGATATTGTTGTCTTCCAAACAGCTATCCTGAATATTTGGGGAAAATTTAATTATAAACTCAATATTCATATTGCTAATGCTATATCCATATATGCATTATAATATTGAATACTTCCTTGTATGTAGAATTATATTAAAATTTGGTTTAAAAATGTGAAGAAACATGAAACAAAATGGTTCAGGATTGTGACTGTGCCCAAATATTCACATGAGAAAAAGCATAATGGTAAACACACAAGAAAAATCATATCTAGTATTTAATTTTTTTCATTTGACTTTACTGGCACCTGGTCCATCTCATGTAAGGTTCCACACTGCATTTCAGGTGAACATCAAATGAGCACTGAGGACTTCCAGGAGCCCAGGAGGTTTTTCCCAGGAGGCTTTTTTATGATCACATTAATCTGCAAAGCAGTTCCAAGCATTTTGTGTCCTTCTGGGGATTTATTAAGGGAACTGGAGTTTATCAAGAAAATTAAACAAAGCTCATCTTTATCAATGCATAAATCCGGAGATACTGAAAAAAAATCCTGTGAGAACATTTATTGTTTTCTTGTTTGTTGTATTGTTTGTTTTATTTTCCTAGAAGCATCCAAGATAAATTGTCTTTTTATTCTGTACATATGCATTATTTTTTTCAATATTCACTAGTTACTACATCGGGAATAATTAGTAGAAACTATTATCTTCCTAAGTAATTAATGCAAAAAGTGCTACAATATGCTGTAAAGCACTTATAAATCCTTGCATACACTTAAATTTTGCAAATGCTCTCTAAAGGAAAAATTTTTATATGATTTATATTCCTCTAAAATATGTAAAGTATTTTACAATGGTTTAATGATATTAAAATGCTAATTAATGATACTTAACAGAAATCAAGGGCTTTCATATGATGGGCTCAAAGTGGTAGGAAAATAGCTAATTTATTAAAGAAGTAAAACTATTTTAAAATGGTACTCAAATTTTTTAACGAATTATTTTTGCACATAGCTTGGGTAGAGTTAAGAGACAGTGAATAAAACAAAGAGTTTATATTTCATTAAGAATGATATATTTAAGAATACTTAGGACAGAAAAGTATTATCATGTTAGTCAAACACCCAAAAAAGCTTTCTCTTAATGCTTCTAATGTTTAAGTTTCCATTTTGTTTTTTTTAAATATGATGGATTTGAAAGAGAATTTTTTACATGACAACATAGTAACAATTACAAATAGCACTCAAAATATTTGACATCTGTCATTTTTCTTTTTGTTTTCTGTGTTTAAACTTAAATGATTATTGGGTCAGTAATTTTTCTTCTTAAATAATTATATTCATTTAAATTTATAAAAATTAAACTTTCAATAAAACCATGAACAATGAAGCTGAATATAAAATTAAAAACCCATAATAATGCATATCTGTCAACAGGAATGACTAAGAATTAAGTAGACAGTGTTCTTGAGGAGGCAAGTATACTGTAATATAGATAATTGACTTGTAGTAAGAAGAAATGATTTAAATTGTTTATCAGTTATCTTAGAGTAAAAAACTCAATGCCTCTAAGCTTTGAGTTCATTGCATACAAAATAGGACAAAATTAGCTAACTTTGAATGTCATTCTATTGGTTAATGATACACTATACGTAAAATCAATTTGGACATCATAAATAGCTATACAAAGTATAACATTTTACCTCTAATTTTCCGGAGACCGTATGAATTTGTAAAATAAATATTATTAGATTGTAATTAAATAGTTTTTAGTGATTTCTTTCTTTTTAATTTTAAAATTTAGACTTTAGTTTTTGAAAGGAATTTCAGATTCACAGTATGACTGCTAGAAGGTACAGAGGTTTCCTATGCTTCTGCCACACTTCACGTGCATAGCTTCCCCATCATCTGCATCCCCCACCAGAATGGTACAGTCTTTGATATAACTGATGGAAAAAAAACATGATTTCACTGAATATTCTTAAGAATATGTGTGCTTAATGCTTTCTGCCAATGTGTTTAATAAAATTAAATTGGACTATATTAGAAGAAAAGGGAGAAGAGAATTTTTTTTTAAATTGCTTAGTCTCAAGAGTAGTTTATTTCCAATGTTCAAGATTTAAGATAAAAATGTTCTGAACAGAATTCAACAATAGGATGTCTTTTTTCATAGTTAGTTAAAGTTTATGTGGACTGTTTATTGTAATTCAGAAGCAAGTCAAATTAGAACCGAAGTTACTTGACTGATTTCCATTCCTTCTATTTGGAATTTTTTATAATTAATTATCGCTGAAACACTAGAATTGCTAGTGTCCTTTGCAGGTAAAATACCAACATAACACTTTTCTGGCCCATGAGATACAAGGAAATCCCTGAGGAGGAACACTGCTTCCTCCTTTCTGAAATAAAGATCCAAATTTTTAGGTGGAGGAGGATATTTTCAGCATAAGTATCAAATAATGCACTAAACATAATATTTATAATATTAATTAATATTAGATTCAAGGTTTTAAAATGTCTCTGACATTGTGCTCATGTGTATTTATGTGCTATAACAGTACTATGACAAAAATCATAGAAAGTAGTGTTCCTATTATTTCAAATTTACACATGAGAAAACATGTTTGAAAAGTTAGTGATTGATTCAAGGTCACACAGTTAATAAGTAACAAACTTGGTCACATACTCAGAACAAAATAACTCCAAAACTTATATACTTAGATATTACTCATCATTACTGTAGTTTCCTAGCTCTTTCATGATTTGTCCCTTTCTAACTTGCTCAATATACACTCTATGGACAAAATTAAGTTTTTGCAGATTATCATTGCTCTTTTTCACCTCTTCATTCCCATCTGCTGACCATCCTGCTATGTCTCTAATCGCTTCATCACTTAATTTGCTCAGTTGTCTTTGCTTTGTACTCTATTACAGTATTTCTCTTATCATTGTACTTACTGAAAATTATTTTTTGTCAAAGCTTAAAAAGCTGCCTTTGACATCAGAATGTTGGATCATTATCACTTGTCACTGCAAACCAAATATCTGGCCCGGGGCACATGGATGTCAACTGCCTCAGGGGGAAGAAAACTACGATCTGGAAATTTGGGATTTGATACTCATCTGAGGTATTAACAAGATGTTAGTTAATTTCTTTCATGTATAAATAGATTAAATAGATTGGCCCAAAACTTACAAATAACTTTTCCAATGCACTGTTTGATGGCCCTATCTAACTAAAAAATAATCTTAAAAGTAGTTTAACATTTACCATTGTCACACTATATGAGATAAAACATATTTAATACACTGATATTCAAAGCAAACCAGTGGGATGAATCTAGAATGATATTTCAGTTTCAAAACACACACGCACACACAAAATATATACATATGCATACACATTATATACATTTATATAATGTAATATATATTTATAAATATTCATATATACATTTGCATGTACTTATTTATATACACATACATAAATGTATATGTGGATATGGGTTGTTAGAGGTGTGTGTTTTTGTGTTTATATGTATGGCATTATATATAACTGTTTTGTGAAACTTGAACTACATAAAATAAATTATATGAATCTTAAATATTTTAAATTTAAAGACAAAAGTAAAAGGTGAAAGAGTTTAAAGCTGAAGATTCAAATAAAACATTTTTATGGTACATCATAGAACCAAGGACTCAAGATTAAATTAGCTTTTACCATCCAAATAACTGTTTTTAATGAAATGAGTAAAAGTAAATGTAATAAAGTATTTTCATGTGCACAAATTAATACATAGATTAAAAATTGAGTATCTTATATAAAAGTTTTGTTGCAAAAGATTAGAGTATTTTGACAGATGCTAGGATTTCAGTTAGCTAAAAATGTCTTATGTTTTTACAGTTTAATAGATGTATCAGTATCACACATGCTACTGGAAATATGTCACATGTAAAATATTATTAGTACTAAGAACTATTTTATGAAATTCAAAAAGTGGTATGTGATTTAGGTACATCCCATCCTTCTGGAAACAATGTACAACTCACAAGTCATCAGGAAGTTATCTTAAGGTACTTGAGTGTAATGGCCCCTATATTGTAACATACACTAAAAATAATTATGAAAGTCATCTTTGTGTAGTATGAGACTTGAAATTTATTGACAGACACATGACCACTGACAGTGGAAAAAAGCTGAGTAGGAAACATGAGAATGTTTTGAATGTTTTGAGCACTACTGCCATCAGTTATTTTGTATATATACACATATATATGAGTGTATAATATATGTAAATATATTATTCATGTAAATAAATATATATTTTCATATGTACCTGTACAAAATGTAAGGTAATTAAATTAATTTTTAAAAATTGGTTTCCACAAAAAAGAACTTTATTAAAAAATTACATGATGAAAAACATTATTTTGCTTAAAATTTTAACTTTATTACAGCATATCTTGATATAATATAGGGAAAAAGAATATAAGCTAAGTATAGCTGATAGTATTGTTTTAAGATATATTTCACTTAAATTTCCATGACTGCTACTTGTGTAATCCTAGGTAAATTCTTAAAAATTTCTGAACTTTAACCCTTTTTGTTTTGTTTTGTATTAAATTGTGCAATGCGGACTGTGGAGTCTATTGAAAGACTATACAGATAATGTCTATCACAGTAGACAGTATGTGCTGGCCCTTCATGACTACTATGGAAATACAGAGTAGACAAAACAAAAATAGAAACATGCATTGTATAAAGCCATTTTTTTCTGCTTGGTTTTGCTTTTGATTCTTAACATATTGTCTGCTACAGTATTATCAGTTCATAACAGGCACTTAATATATGTAATTATTATTATTCTGATCAATAGTTATCTCAGACTTTCCCCAGTGGTTCATTAATATCACTCCACCACAAATTATGTACATTATGTCAAGAAGTTAATTTTATTTTTTATTGTTTAGTTTTTTTGATATAAAACTTTTAATTTTTTTCTCCCTTCACCTATGTCCCACATTTCCCTGCCTCTCTCTCCTATGGCAACCACTGGTCTGTTCTCCATGAGTATGAGTCTATTTCAGTATTATTTGTTTGTTTTGTTTTTCAGATTCAACATAAAAGTCAAGTCATATTGTATTTCTCTTTTTCTGTCTAACTTATTTCACTTAGAATCTATCCATTTTGTTGCAAATGGCAACATTTCATTCCTTTTTATGGTTGAATAATATTCCATTGTTTATATGTACCACCTCTTTTTTATCCATTCACTTATCGATGGGCATTTAGGTTGGTTCTCTTTGGCTATTGTAAGAAATACTGAAAAGTTATTTTTAAGTGCCAATAACTCTTAGTGACAGATTATAAGAAGTTAGTTAGCATTTTAATTCCCATAGCATAGAAGACATGATGGAATATACATATATGGCTAATAGAACAGAAAGGGCAATGGAAAACTATCTTACTTTGGTTGGAACTTTTAATGAGATAACATTGATCTTTTAGTTCATAAAATAAAGTAACTTCTAACATTTTAAAATTTGAATTAATAACTATAGAATGAGTCAAAACCAGAAAAGTTTAAATACTTTGGTAAGCACAACAGGCTAGTTTCGCAATACTTTGTAATTATATTCCCACCATGATTTTTTCATTTATTTATTTTACATAGCTTATATTTCTGTAAGTTTTTTCTAATATTGTCTGGAATGATAAAAAAAATTTTAACATTATAATACCAAAAAAGAAAGTATATTATTCCTAATATCAGAACTACAACATAATATTCATGATAATAATGTTTTACAGCTCAAGCAAAAATGCATTATATTAATATTTGAGTATGCTTTCTTGGTTAACTTTCTTTTTTAAATAATTTAATAGGATCAAAAAATTGTTAACATCAAGTTTGAAAAGTGTGGCATGACTCAAGTAACATTTGGTAAACAAATGCTTGACAATATATGAGAGTCATGCCAACTTGTAAACAAAATTATATATACGACTCATATGAAAAGTAATCAGTTGAGAAACTGACACCTAATTTCATTTCCTTCCTAAACTGAGTTAAAACATTGGAAAACAGTTCCAGCTTCATAAATTAAAAATTAGACTGACAATATTATTAAAAAGTAATTTTCAAATCTGTGATAATCATGCATCATAACAGGAGTTGGCCCTTTATAACTGACATGGGAATACAGGGAGTCAACAAAACAAAATAGAAAAATCAAGTCCATTAAACCACTTTTTTTCTGTTTGATTTTATTTTTTATTTTTAAAAAATTTTTGTGTGCTGAATAACCAACTACATTTATTATCTGCATTTTATAAATTGGAAACCTAAGAATCAGAGAGATTAAACATAAAACAGGCATAATAAAGTTAATATTTTAGCTATGATTAAATATCATACTTCATACCTTATAACTTTGTAAGTTATCACATAATGTATCCTTTTTTTTAATTTATTTTGGTATCATTAATCTACAATTACATGTGCAACATTATGGTTATTAGACTACCCACTTCATAAGGTCCCCCCCACCAACCCTATTACAGTCACTGTCCATAAGCATAGTGAGATGCTATAGAATCACTACATGTTTTCTGTGAGTTGTATAGCCCTCCCCGTGCCCCCCCTGCCACATTATGTCTGCTAATCATAACGCCCCTTTTTCTCCTTTGTCCCTCTCTTCCCACCCATCCTCCCCAGTCCCTTTCCAGTTGGAAACTGTTAGTCCATTCTTGGGTTCTGTGAGTCTGCTGTTGTTTTTTTCTTTCAGTTTTTTTTCTTTGCTCTTATGCTCCACATATGAGTGAAATCATTTAATATTTGTCTATTTCCACTTGGTTTATTTCACTGAGCATAATACCCTCTAGCTCCATACATGCTGGTGCAAATGGTAGGATTTGTTTTCTTCTTATGGCTGAATAATATTCCATTGTGTATATGTACCACTTCTTCTTTATCCATTCATCTACTGATGCATATGTCTTTTTGAAACTGGGCTGCTGAATTCTTAGGGTAAATTCCTAGGAGTGGGATTCCTGGGTCAAAGAGTTTTTTGAAGAACCTTCATACTGCTTTCCACAATGGTTGAACTAATTTGCATTCCCACCAGCAGTGTAGGAGGGTTCCCTTTTCTCCACATCCTGCCAACATTTATTGTTGTTTGTGTTTTGGATGTTGGCCATCTTTACTTGTGTGAGGTGATATCTCATTGTGGTTTTAATTTGCATTTCTCTGATGATTAGCGATGCGGAGCATCTTTTCATGTGCCTGTTGGCCATCTGAATTTCTTCTTTGGAGAAGTGTCTGCTTAGTTCCTCTCCCCATTTCTTAATTGGATTATTTGCTTTCTTTTTGTTGAGGTGTGGGAGTTCTTTATATATTTTGGATGTCAACCCCTAATTGGACATGCCATTTTATGAATATATTCTCCCATACTATAGGATGTCTTTTTGTTCTACTGATGGTGTCCTTTGCTGTACAGAAGCTTTTCAGCTTGACATAGACCCACTTGTTCATTTTTGGTTTTATTTACCTTGCCCCGGGACATATGTTCATGAAAATGTCACTCATGTTTATGTCCAAGAAATTTTCGCCTATGATTTTTTCTAAGAGTTTTATGGTTTCATGACTTACATTCAGGTCCTTGATCCATTTTGAATTTGCTTTTGTATATGGGGTTAGACAGTAGTCCAGTTTCATTCTCTTACAGGTAGCTGTCCAGTTTTGCCAACACCAGCTGCTGAAGAGGCTGTCCTCTCCCCTTTGTATATCCAAGGCTCCTTTATCATATATTAACTGACCATATATGATTGGAATAATGTTTGGATTTTCTATTCTGTTCCACTGGTCTGTGGGTCTGTTCTTGTGCCAATACCAAATTGTTTTGATTACTAAAGCTTTGTAGTAGAGCTTGAAGTCTGGGAGCGTAATTCCACCTATTTTATTCTTCCTTCTCAGGATTGCTTTGGTTATTCGGGGTCTTTTGTGGTTCCATATGAATTTAAAACTATTTGCCCCTGTTCATTGAAGAATGCTGTTGGAATTTTGATAGGGATTCCATTGAATCTGTAGATTGCTTTAGGTAGTATAGCCATTTTGACAATATTTATTCTTCCTAGCCAAGAGCATGGGATGAATTTCCATTTGTTAGTGTCCTCTTTAATTTCTCTTAGGAGTGTCTTGTAGTTTTCAGGGTATAGGTGTTTCACTTCCTTCATTACATTTATTCCTAGGTATTTTATTCTTTTTGATGCAATTGTGAATGAAATTGTTTTCCTAATTTCTCTTTTTGTTAGCTCATCATTAGTGTATAGGAAAGCAACAGAGATCTGTGTGTTAATTTTGTATCCTGCAACTTTGCTGAATTCAGATATTAGTTCTAGTAGTTTTGGAGTGGAGTCTTTAGGGTTTCTTATCAACAATATCATGTCATCTGCAAATAGTGACAGTTTGACTTCTTCTTTACCAATCCGGATGCCTTGTATTTCTTTGTTTTGTCTGATTTCTGTGACTAGGACGTCCAGTACTATGTTAAATAACAGAAGAGAAAGTGGGCATCCCTGTTTTTTTCCCATTCTTAGATGAAATGCTTTCAGCTTCTCACTGTTAAGTTTGATGTTAGCTGTGGGTTTGTTATATATAGCCTTTATGATTTTGAGGTACTTGCCCTCTATACCCATTTGGTTGAGAGTTTTTATCATGAATGGATGTTGAATTTTGTCAAATGCTTTTTGAGCATCTACGGAGATGATCATGCGGTGTTTATTCTTCTTTTTGTTGATGTGGTGGATGATGTTGACGGTTTTTCAAATTCTGTACCATCCTTGCATCCCTTAGATGGATCCCACTTGATCATGGTGTATGATCCTCTTGATATATTTTTGAATTTGGTTTGCTAATATTTTGTTGAGTATATTTGCATCGATGTACATCAGGGATATTGATCTGTAATTTTCTTTTTTGATGAGGTCTTTGGCAGGTCTTGGTATTAGAGTTATGCTGGCTACATAGAATGAGTTTGGAAGTATTCCCTCCTCTTCTATTTTCTGGAAAATTTTAAGGTGAGTGGGTATTATTTCTTCTCTATATGTCTGGTAATATTCAGAGGTGAATCCATCTGGCCCAGGGGTTTTGTTCTTGGGTAGTTTTTTGATTATCGATTCAATTTCCTTGCTGTTCATTGATCTTTTTAGGTTTTATTTCTTGCTTGGTCAGTCTTGGAAGGTTTTATTTTTCTAAGAAGTTGTCCATTTCTTCTAGGTTTTCTAGCTTGTTAGCATATAGATTCTCATAATATTTTCTTATAATTCTTTGTATTTCTGTGGAGTCCATCATGATTTTTCCTTTCTCATTTGTGATTCTGTTTATGGGTATAAATTCTCTTTTTCTCTTAGTAAGTCTGGCTAGGGGTTTATCTACTATGTTTATTTTTTCAAAGAACCAGTTCTTGGTTACACTGATTTTTTCTATTGTTTTATTCATCTCAATTTTATTTATTTCTTCTCTGATCTTTATAATGTCCCTCCTTCTGGTGACTTTGGGCCTAATTTGTTCTTTTTTTTCCAATTTCAGTAATTGTGTCTTTAGTCTATTCATTTGGGATTGTTCTTCCTTCTTTAAATAGGCCTGCATTGCAATATACTTTCCTCTTAGAACTGCCTTTGCTGCATCCCACAGAAGTTGCGGCTTTGTGTTATTGTTGTCATTAGTCTCCATATATTGTTTGATATCTGTTTTACTTTGGTCATTTATCCATTGATTATTTAAGAGCATGTTATTAAGTCTCCATGTATTTGTGAGCCTTTTTGTTTTCTTTGTAAAATTTATTTCTAGTTTTACACCTTTGTGATCTGAGAAGTTGGTTGGTAGAATTTCAATATTTTTGAATTTACTGAGGTTCTTTTTGTGGCCTAGTATGTGGTCTACTCTGGAAAATGTTCCATGTGCACTTGAGAAGAATGTGTATCCTGTTGCTTTTGGGTGCAGAGTTCTGTAGATGTCTGTTAGGTCCATCTTTTCTAGTGTGTTGTTCAGTGCCTCTGTGTCTTTACTTATTTTCTGTCTGTTTGATCTGTCCTTTGGAGTGAGTGGTGTGTTGAAGTCTCCTAAAATGAATGCATTGTTGTCTATTTCCTCCTTCAATTCTGTTAGTATTTATTTCACATATATTGGCGCTCCTATGTTGGGTGCATATATATTTATAATGGTTATATCTTCTTGTTGGACTGACCCCTTTATCATTATGTAATGTCCTTCTTTATCTCGTGCTACTTTCTTCATTTTGAAGTCCATTTTGTCTGATACAAGTACTGCAACACCTGCTTTTTTCTCTTTGTTGTTTGCATGAAATATCTTTTTCTATCCCTTCACCTTTAGTCTGTGTATATCTTTGGGTTTGAGGTGAGTCTCTTGTAAGCAGCATATAGATGGGTCTTGCTATTTTATCCATTCTATTACTCTGTGTCTTTTGATTGGTGCATTCAGTCCATTTATATTTAGGGTGATTATTGATAGATATATACTTATTTCCTTTGCTGGCTTTAGATTCGTGGTTACCAAAGATTCAAGGGTAGCTTCTTTACTATCTTACAGGCTAACTTAAGTTTCTTGTTAAGTTATTGTAAACACAGACTGATGATTCTTTATTTCTATCCCTTCTTATTCTTCCTGCTCCATTCTTTATATATTAGATGTTTTATTCTTTGTCTTTAGTTAGTATTTGGGTGAAATGCTGTCTTTGCTGTGATTTTATTTTCTCTTTGACATCTTTTTAGCCTTAGGAGTGCTTCCATCTAGAGCAGTCCCTTTAAGGTATCCTGTAGAGTTTGTTTATGGGAGGCAAACTCCCTCAGCTTTCGCTTGTCTGGGAATTGTTTAATCCCTCCATCAAATTTAAATGATAATGATGCTGGATACAATATTCTTGATTCAAGGCCCTTCTGTTTCATTACATTAAATATATCATGCCATTCTCTTCTAGCCTGTAAGATTTCTGTTGAGAAGTCTGATGATATTCTGATGGGTTTTTCCTTTGTAGGTTATCTTTTTTCTCTCTCTAGCTGCCTTTAATACTCTGTCCTTATGTTTGATCTTTGCCATTTTAATTATTATATGTCTTGGTGTTGTCTTCCTCAGGTCCCTTGTGTTGAGAGATCTGTGGGCTTCCATGGTCTGAGAGACTATTTCTTTCCCCAACTTGGGGATGTTTTCAGCAATTATTTCTTCAAAGACACTTTCTACCCCTTTTTCTCTCTCTTCTTCTTCTGGTACTCCTATAATGCGGAATGTTGTTCCATTTGGATTGGTCACACAGGTCTCTTAAAAGTCTTTCATTCCTAGAGATCCTTTTATCTCTCTCTGCCTCAGTTTCTCTGTATTCCTGTTCTCTGATTTCTATTCCATTAACAGTCTCTTGCTTCTCGTCCAGTCTGCTGCTAAGCCCGTCAATCACTTGTCTCATTTCTGCATTGTCTTTCCTCACTTCCCTTACATCCTCCCTTAGCTCTTGCATATTTCTCTGTAGATCCATCAGTATGGTTATGACTTTTATTCTGAATTCTTTTTCAGGAAGATTTTGCATGTCCATCCCATCAGGCCCTCTCTCTGTGGTTGTCTGGCTGATCTTAGTCTGGACCATATTCCTCTGTCTTTTCATGGTGAGATAAGTGGTCACGGGTAGGCGCCACGGGTGTCAGCTGGAAGAACAAGGTCCCTTACTGCTTGTTGTTCTCCTTACCCTTCTCCTTGGCCTGAGCTATTTTCCTGCACATCGGGAGGCAGTCACTGGGATAATCCCCTGAACTGCCTGTGTGTGGGGTTGCCCTCAGCCTAGCCTATAGTACTCTAGGGGTTTTCAGTTATGCTGAGTGCATTCTGGTCCCCTTGGTGCCCTCTGGACCTGGTTCTGGGGCTCTTCCCACTTACCTGCGTGCCCGCCAGGAGTATATTCTGTAAGGATGCTGTGCGCGGGGCCACTCCTCCACTATTCCACTGCAGTGACGGCTCCTGGACCCTTAGTGTCACTGGCCAGGGAGGGAACTAATGGCAGGTTGCTGATCTCTGTGGGAAGTCTTGGCACAGCTGCTTTGCCCGGGTGCTGGCCAAGGGGTCCAAATTCCCCAAGACTCCCAGCCTGCTGGGCTGAGTGTGCTGGGACGATTTTGTTCCACTGCTGGGCCCTTGTCTCTTTAAGACTTTCAAAAAAAAAAGCGCCCACCGTGAGTAGATTCTGTGAGGTTACTGTGGGCGGGGCGCTCCTCCACTGTTCCACAGTGGTGGCGGCCTCCGGACCCTTTGCGGCTCTGGCGGGGTTGTAGGGAATGTATGGCAGGCTACTGATCACTGTGGTAAGCCTTGGCGCAGCTGCTTTGTCTGGCCGCTGGCCAAGGGGTCCGAAATTCCCCAAAACTCCCAGCCTGCTGGGCTGAGCGTGCTGGAACAATTTTATTTCGCTGTTGGGCCCTTGTCTCTTTAAGACTTTTAAAAATGCGCCCTCTTTTCTTTTGTCCCGGGGAGCCGCTTGTCTCCATCTAGGATCCTGCCCTTCTGTTTCTCTAATCTCCAATACACCACATGATATGTGTCTGTGCTCCTAGAGCAGATCACCAGGGCTGGTTGTTTTGCGAGCCTGTGCTTCCACTCCCTCCCCGCTCTGCATCTTTTCCTCCTGCTGGTGCGCTGAGCTTGGGGAGTGCATGAGTCCCTCCAGGTCGTGGCTTTGTATCTTACCCGCTTCATGAGGCATTGAATTCTCACAGGTGTAGGTGTAGCCTGGTTGTTGTCCTGTATCTTCTGGTCTCTCTTTTAGGAATGGTTGTATTTGTTGTATTTTCATAAATATATATGATTTTGGGAGGAGATTTCTGCCACCCTGCTCATGCCACCATCTTCCTGCTTGGCCCATAATGTATCATTTTTATTACAAAAAAATTAATTCATTTCACTTTGCCAAGTCCCACCACTATTGTTTTGGTAAATCACATTTTTGTCCATATATATATATATATATATATGTGTGTGTTTTCTAATTCAGTGAAAACATTTGGCTTTATAATAATCATGTTTTAATGTTATAGGATATGAACTAAATTTTGTGACATATTTTATTTTTTCACATTCATACAGTCTAAGGCTAAGAAACAAATTCTGGATGAAGATTATTTTAATTGGTTTATTGGTAAACATTTTAAGATTTCACAATTACTAGCTGTATTTTATTGAATTAACATAAATTGACATGAAGGTGTCAAACAATAGCCCACATCAGCTCTTCTGCATAGCCTACTAATAGAGTCTGTATTGACTATTGCCAGATTAAAACATTGACTGTGTTTTATGTATCATTGTGTATATATATATTTGGATAATAGATTAAAATTAAATTTAATGCTTAGTTTCAATGGCTATTTCACCCATTTTTTTTTAGTCCATGTTCATGTCATGAAATTTGTGTTTTTATTGCACTCCTCCTTGATTCTCTGAAAGAAATAAATTGAGTAAAAATAGTCAATGAAGAAAGAAACTAAGAAATCAAAGTTCAGGGTATACAAAAAGCATAAGTGGTTCACCCTAAATTATATTATTAAGTAAAATAGCTTGTTACATATTGAAACATACATTTTAAAGATCAATAAATGTTAAACTTAAACTAAGAATAATAACTGGAAAATTTGCACAGTAAAAACAGAAAGGGATGTTTAAATCTTTGAATTTGTATCCATAATGCATATTAGCAACTTTGAGGAAAACTTTCAAAACACAAATCTTTTTACACTCATTGACTGATTACATAAATTTCTACCAATGCAAAAATAATTGCAATCTTATAACCATGGTGCCAAAATAATGAATCACAGGTGTGTCTGAGTTTTAGTAGTTTTCAAATCCAAATAAGACTCAGTATCATTAATCACTGGTTTTCTCTATTCTTCCATGGTTTTTAGTCAGTAAAATAACTAAAGAATTCAAATACTAATATAAAAACAGGTTTTCACTAACAAGTATAGATTAACATAAAGCATAACAAAAAAAACAGAGGGAAATCAATACTAATACTAAGAGCAAAAATTTTGACACAAGAAATAAAATGACAGTAAAAATGATTAATCTTTCCCTGAGTGATGTTTTTATCATTACAATTCATTAACTTTACCAAAGAAAGGTTTTCCTTTCTGCCACAGAGTTCTCGGCAAAGTTTTTCACCTCTTAGTCATAATTATTGTCTAATCTATAAATATTGAGTGTTTCCAAAATGAATTCCATGTAAGAATAAATCCATTTTGATATATTATCTTTATCTTAATGAAGAAGTTTTCAAAGCACCACTACAGATAAGACATTAAGATTACCTTACAACATAAAACCCTAAGATCTTTTGAAATCATTTATTACAGCAACCTTATTTCACAAAAGGTTGCCCAGAGTGGTTCATTGTCTTACATAATGCCAAACAGCTTGTTCTGTTTCTAATTTTGAAGGATTTTGTAGTGAATAAATAATTAGCACTTTATAAAAGAAAAATTAAGTGCATGATTATAGTGCAAGTTGGTATAGAACAAGTACCAAGGACAATGTTTCTATCCGTAAAAATTTTGATTAGAAACTACTCTTAGTCTTCATCTTTCTGGTGCTTCTGAAGTGCAAAGGAGATTGGTAACTGACCTTTTAATGCTACATATTTGCATCCTGTGTAATTACTGTAAATCCAATCTAAATGTATGCTTTATTTTTTCAAGGCAACAAGTGTCAAAATGGACAAAGATTGGAAAATTTGTTCCAGAATTTGTGATTTTTTTTATGATCTATATGATCAGTATTATATTAACATTTCAGTGAACATGTACTTTTTATACTGTATACATGTATTTAAATTTTAAAAATGAGCAAATAATCTCACAGAATTAAGATGTTTCATATTCTGAAAATAATTGGTGTTTAGGTGAAATAAATTAAATCCTTCATAAATTAAATTTGGTGAGGTTAAGTTTAGAAAATGTATTTTTATTTACTCTATTTTTTCTTTAGGCATTTGTATTTATATAAATCCCAATATTTCTGAAGCTGTTTTTCAAAGGAAATAAGCAAATATCTTCACCTGGAAAACAAAGAATTTTTGGTAGTGCACTTTAGCAAGGATGTAAGAATACTTATATATTGGGTAGCATAAGTAATATGGCATAATTTCCCAATATTCCTGGGAAAGTAAATTGTTAAGTTGTATTTTTTTTCTCTAGATTTAGGGATTGAATTAATAAAATCCCTAGGTTTATGGTGCATGGCTATGGGTATATTTATGTCTTTATTTATGTACATTTACCCCTCATTCCTTCCAGCTACTTCCTTTCCTTTTATTCCAAAGAAACCAATTTAATGTAATAGTTTTATGTAAAAAAAAAGTATGTACATTCTAGAATACAAGGGAATCTTTCACTTGAAGAAATAAGTTTAGAGGATTTGGGGGAATTAAAAGTATTTACTGTTATTTTAAAATTGCTCCATATTTGTGAAGTAAATATATTTTTTAAATATAAAACAGCTCATCTTTCTACAAGCTTGTTAGAAAATGAGATAATTTTTTTGTGTGGGTGGAGCATTTTTGTAAATAGTTATTAAATCCAATGTATAACATTGTCTTAGAGTGGTGCTATAAAATAAAACTTTCTCTGATGACAGAAATTTTTATAATAAATGGTAGCTACTGGTCACATATGGTTATTGAATGTTTAGAATGTGATTAGTGCAACTTAAGAACTGAATTTTTAATTGTTTAGTTAATTTAAATTTCCATAGCCATAGTTAAATAGCAGACTTACAATATAGATTTCTTAAGATATACCTATATATTGTTCAAACTAAATTTTCTGATAGAGTCATTTTAAAGAAAGAAAGAATATAAAATATTAATTTAATATTAGAAGTCCTGCAAGATTTTATGCATTGTGATAGTAAACTAGTCAGTAAGAGGAAGAGTTTAAGGATTTAGGTTAATAGTTAATTAATTTGACCTTGTATTAAATCTAATAGTAACTGATTTTCAGTCAAACTTATCACATAATGCTTTACAGTCTATTAATGTGCCAATGTATTCTTTATGTTTGGCCAAGAAAACCCTCATAAGCACACACATTCAGGTACATGCACACACACAGGCATTGAGTACAAAATGTCTTTACAATATGGTTGAAAATTATTGACAATTCTCAATCAGAGAATTCAGGTGTCTCTTTCCTTTCTGGAAAGATTAAGAATGTCCATGCAAGCACCAGATACAAAGGACATAGCTATAAAAATGGATGAAGTACCATGTGATAGACACATCATAAGCCATATGTGTAGCAGTGGGTGGTAGAAAAGTTGTATTTAATATTATTGCAGGTAGAGGGACATGTTTTATAACAGACACACTGAATGTATGGTGGAACATTTATGACCTTGACGAGGTCACAATGAGAGGTGTGTAGGGAGAAAGGAAATGCTGCGTGATGAGGTTTGAGAATAATCACTCTGGAGTGGCTAGAGGAACAGTGTTCGATATTTTGTTACAGCTTTTTGAGTGCTCTCTATAAATATGTGCCTAATGGGTGATTTTAATCAAATTATTATATTATGAAATTTGTGTTTAGGACACTTCTGGTAGTTTTAGAGATGAGGGAGAGGCTTTGTTTGTTCATGTGGGAGAAGTGAAAGGGCAGTGGGAACATGAAATACTGTATTGGTAGAAACAAGAACTAAGAGGTGTGAATTAAGGCAACAGCAGTGGTGTATGGGCAGATGCTAACAACCATCTATTCAGAGCATCCTTTTCCCTTCCCCTCTCCCCTACCTCACCACCACCCTCTCCCCTACAAAATGTTCTCCCGAAAACCTGCCAGGAATAGTAAAGCCACCAGACATATTTACTCTTTCTCATTGTCTTCTTTTATTCTCCACTCATTCCTTTCTCCTATATTGCTAGGACAGTAAGGAATCAGACATAAACATAATTTGCAAGAATTTCTTATCAGTTCATTAACTATAATACTTTAATACAGTTCTGCTAAAATACAAACATCCCAACAGCAATCATACCTTCTTCCAAATTCTAATTGACTTTCGCAATTACATGTTTGTTCTTATCTGTTTTGGTCAAGGTGATATAGCATCACTCTACAGCTTTTTTAAATGACCACTGCACACCATTATCAGGGAAGCCAGTTACAGCCTCCTACACTTTTTTAGTATTGTAGGAAACATTCTTCTAGCTTGGTACACTTTATTTTAATATCTGTATGAATTATGATTACTACACTTTACCAAAAGTTTTCTCAACCAAGAAGTCAGTTAATATCCTTCTGATTCTCCTGAGCTATTTGTCCTTCTTTATTCCACATTCTTTATAGTTAATAACTAAGAAAATACACTTGATGTTAAGTGATATCAATTTAGTAAAACCACTACTTTATATACAAAATTTGTTTTCCTTCTTTATTACTGAATAAAAAATGTTTTCAGGGTTCTGAAATTAAGGAAAAATTACTTTTAAAATTCAAGGTCCTGGTAAACAAATGATCTTAAATCTTACATTTGCTTCTACCAATACCGGCTGACCAGAAGTATCTAGGAAGGAATTGGCATTTATTGGGAATTATAGGAAATACTTATAAAAATATTTAAAGAATACACATTGCTTTTATTTTTCAGGTATCAAAACTAAATTTAGAGAATTAGAACAACTAGCATACAATGACAAAGTTACTATCAAAGAATATCCCTGAATCTGAATTCAGCTAACTTTCTATTATATTATAATGCAACCAAGTGATATAGAGTCTGTTAGTTTCAGTTATGATATTGGGGAGTTACAGTTTTGCTGATTTAAATTACAGTTCATACCCAAGCACCTTACACCAGAGGTAATTTATGGGCTTCTGACACATTCCATTTTTGATGGAAAATATTTAGCAAGGAAATAACAAAAAGCAAATGATAATTATATCCCACATATTTCCAGAGTGGAATTAGGTGACTTGGTAAGCAGAAATTAGCAGACAAAATGTTTGAATTTAAATTGTAATGCAAATAAGTTAATCCATTGTTAATTGATAAGAATTGCATTTGGCTGGAGCCTTCCAAATAGGGAACAGTTGCCAGTAAGGTGAGAACTCAAGTAATCTTAGAAGAAGCATATTGAAAAATGAATGGGTAAAAGTATTTAAAAGATAAGAGTTCAAAGGGAGTAGAGTTTAACTTTTCAGCTTGGAAATCAATTTCAAGAGATCTTGCTTAAATTGATGGCTATGCCTAAATGATCTCTCATTAAAGACAGGATAATAGATCTCCAGAAATTTGAAGGAATGTATTTGTCTCAGTATGAATCATCAGCATCACATATGCAATTCAGCTCTTTGAATTAGTTTTATCCCAGAGATTCTATAAAAGTCCTGATAATTATAAACCATTTTATCATATCCCTTCCAAATCATTTCTTCCCAACTTTTCATCTCTGGATTTACTACTCTGAATATATTTCATTTTTTTTTCTAAGCAGAGACGCTGCATCTGGAATTTAAAACAATATCCATGGATTTTCATATTCTCAGAGAAGAGTAAGAATATTTTCTTCCTAATATAAATGACCTATATGTGCAAATCAGGCATTACATTTACTTGTTGATTCATACAAAGACCACTCTCCAGACCCCGTCAGAAACAGTCATGGGAGTTACACTGATCATGAGCTTTAAGTTATCACATATGGCCAAGAGATACGAAGTGTGATGAGTGACAGGACGAAGATAAGTGTAATATTAAGAACTCAGAATTATAATTCCAGATGCTTGTGTTCTATTCTAAACTGTTTCACAAAATTATTAGGTGATATTGGACAAGTCACTTAACCTTTGAGCCTCTGTAAAATAAGGTTTAGAAAGATTGGTGATGCCCCTTTAGACAGACACTGGAGAATCACTATAATAGTGAAACATGTTACCAAAGGGAAGGTGCTGTATGTGTGAAGAGTGCAGCAGTAGAGAAAATTTTGGGGGAAGCACTGGACTGGGTAATTTCTAAATTCTTAACAATTCCTGGCTTTCATGCAGTTTTATTTTCCAGATTTGTCAGATATATTTTCTCCCTATGTTCCATCAAATGCCAGCATCTGCAGATATATTAGTGTGTGCTTTCTAAAAGATTTCAATGTAGAAAATAATTTTTTTTAATTCTACATATTTTACCAACCTGTTGGAATTCAGATAATTTGCATAAAGAAACCTCTAAAATCTATCCAATGTTGCTATTTCTCAGTGTAACTTCGGGGAAAGGAAATCCTGGGGCAAAATATCTCTAAAAACAAAATGAGTCAAAGGGAGAAATAAAGTTTAAAACCCATTTATTGCTTACAAACTGCAGTCTGGGGCTGTCTCTCTCGCCTGCTCCGGCAGAA
The DNA here is from genome assembly GCA_029783875.1 of Phataginus tricuspis. Classification (NCBI taxonomy): domain Eukaryota; kingdom Metazoa; phylum Chordata; class Mammalia; order Pholidota; family Manidae; genus Phataginus; species Phataginus tricuspis. Next base: position 6,276,001 of record JAQQAC010002701.1, on the reverse strand, counting down.
GCAAGTGAATCCTCTCCGCAACCTCTCAGGTTCAGATAAGCCCTTGGTGGCCAAGGTAATCACCCAGCGGTATGGAGGTGAACTACCTCTCTCCGCCCCTTAGAAGTGCCTGTTGATCTGGAGGTGCACTAAAGCCAGACAAGAGATTCTGGAAATAACTACAATCTTACCCACACTCAGTGCTGTTGTTCGCATAGAATCATTTACACTGTGTCTCCTTTAGGAAACCATGAGTTTTTGTGTCATCTCTACCAAAAAACATCAGGATAAAAATGAAGACAGTGTGCCTGTATTAATGTAAATAAATAACTTCAATACTTTCAGTATTGAAGGATGAAAGAAACAAACATATTTTTATGTTTACATTTACACAGTGGAATATTGTTTGGGATAACTATAGATACATATAAAATATAAATGAAAGCACCTGGTAGTGTATGCTAAGTGTCAGGCAAATGATAGATGATAGATAGATAGACAGATGATAGATAATTTTCAACAGAAAAATTAGAAACCTTGAAAGATTTCAGGTATATTGTACTAGTGCAACCTCCTAAGAATGGTCAGATGTTTACTGTGAAAGCACTCCAGATAGAACAAATTGTATAAGAAGAGAAAATTCAGGGATAGTGTGTTATTAGATATTTTTTGCTTTTTTCCTTGAAAAGCCTTCTTTTGGGGTACAAACATTATCATTTTCTTGAAGTCTTCTATAAGTCATGTTTTGCTCACATGACATTGAGGATTTATTATTATGTATTCAAGGCAGAAGGGACTGATGTAGGAAGATACAATAGTCAATGCACATAACTACAATGTTAAATGTATTATCAGGAACACGTAATTTGTGAAAGGGTATGGATCGACTGTATAGTTATATAAGAGAAATCTGGCTCTTCCCGAAAGTACTACTTTTAGCTGAACTTCCAAATGGGGTTGGTTATGTATTCTTCCAAATCCTCCTAACTTCAAATTATAGACTTAGGTTCATTTTCTCCTTCCCTTACTTTCATACTATTTTCCTTTATCCCCTTCATAAACATTTTAAAGTAACTGTTGAATCAGTAAATTCTTGCTTCTGTTATAAAGTAATGAAATTTTCACAAACACTTCCTTCCTCCTCCTCAAACTATTTTCTACAAAATTCCTGATCACCATTCTTAATTAACTGAAGGCTTACATATTTCCTCTCTACAATCACAGAACACTTGTTCTTGGCTTCTGGTTTCAAAGTCTACTTAACTAAGCCATTTTTCATTTCCCTAACCTGTCCAGTGACTTCTCCCTTATGACATTTATGACATACATTCTCATGCTCACACTTTGAATCTATTATGTGAAATATCCTTACTTCCAAAATCTACTTTCTCTCAGCACACCTTTTTAATAGTTCCCCCAACTGTCTTTGAAGTAACTGAAACCTCTGATGCCAATATTCCATGTTTTACCTTACCCAATCCCATAAGGTTGCCCTAAATACTTAGTATGGCTAATGGGAAATCTGAAGACTATCTCACTGCTGAGGACATTTCAACCACTATAAATTAATTGCTAGCTCCATCAACAGAACCCTTTAAATTGCTAAACCCTTTAATTCATGAACATAGTCAAGACATATTCCAGGACTCTCTTTTTAGATATTTTAAGTACTTCTTTTCTCTGTTCAGTTCTTTACATGTGAATTTCTGATTTACTCATTCCTTTAACTTTCTTTAACAAAATCTAACAAGATACTTTCATCCACTCCTTTCCTACGTATATTTTTTTCAAGTGATGTTTTTTTACTATCTGAAGCTGTTCCAGACCTTATTCCCATCCACACTCTCAGGGAACATCTGTTGTAAATTATGATTTCTTGCAACATTTCCTCCTACTCTTACTTTTCTACTGACTCTTTCTTACTAGCATTTCAAATGGTCAATTCATAATCACTGTAAAATGTGCTTATGTCACTTTTTAATTACTGTTCCCAACAGTTTCCAAAACAAATTGTCCAAACTGTTGTCTACATGTTTTTACTTCCTACTTTTTCCTCTACCATTTCCGTTCTGGTCTATGACCCTAGCACTTTCCTGCAACTGCTCACACCAGGTTCACCACTGGATAGTCTAGTGAACAGTTCTAAGTCTCAAATAAATAACAGTCAGACCTTGCGCAACATGGGAGCTCAAAAATCTGCATAAAGCTTTTGACTCCTCAAAACTTAACTTATAATTGCTGACTAGAAGCCTTACTTATAAAAAGTTGATAAACACATGGTTGGTAGTTTATATGTATTATATACTGTAGTCTTACAATAAGGTAAGCCAGACAAAAGAAAATATTTTCTCAGATAGTCACAAATCTCAAAGTTTTCCAATATACTTATTGAAAAACATCCATATAGAAGTGGACCTGTACAGTGTAAGTCCACATTATTCAAGGATCAAATGTACCCTAAAATCTTTGAAGTGACTACCCTCTAAGAACGACTCTCCCATATCTTCCAGGACAACACACTTTCTGCATCTGCCTTTTATTTTGGTTGCTCCTTTTCAGTCTTCTGTATTGGCTTCTTTTCCAGAATGTGGGCAATTTGCAGGATTTTATCCAAAACCCTCCTCTTGGTCCACACATAGTGATCTCATACATCTGAATTGTTTTAATTAATCTCTGTACAGGCAACTGTTGATTTATGTTTTACAGTTGGGTGGCCGGACAGCTGTGTCTGGAAGGTCTGTCCCTGAGCACCAGGTGAAGCCTCAACCTAGATGGGGGAGGGTTCTTGGCTCCGAATAAGAAAGAATTCTCAGGCAGGTTGGAAGAGTGTAGGTAAGGAAGCAATTCATTAGAGAGTAGAAATGAATAGCAGTAGACTTGTAGGCAGCTGAGAGCAGGAAAGTACAGAGGTGCAGAGGGAAATTTTGCTTAAAATTTTCTTGGTATAGGGCAGATTCCCTTGCCATCTCTTAGAGCCAGGGTCACTTGGCATCCTGTGTCTGCTTGGCTCTGCACTGTGTGGGGAGTAGCCCCTACCACCTGGGATTTGGGGAGCTGTGGAGCACGGAATGGAATGACTGCAGTTCCCTCTGGGTCACCCAGGCAATGGGAACCCACAGACCCAAATCTGAGCGCTCAGCAGCCCCTTCCTGCTCATCAGGAGTAAAGCAGAGACCAAGAGAAGACTTAGAAACAGAATGAAATAGTAAAGAAACTAAGACACTTACCACTGGAAAATTGCAGAGAGACAAAGCGCAATTAAATTGAGCAGTGAGAAACCTTTATTTAAAGTTATGCATTGAAAGAGAGAAAAAGTGTGGGCATCCTCAGAGGGGAGGTGCACTGCAAGACTGGGGCTTCTGTCTTTTAGGCATTTTTCAAAGGGTCAGGGGCTATAAACTTGTAAAGTGGTCTCCAAATGCTTATCTGCTGTGACAGGCATTACATCTCTTCTATTATCAGACTTCCAGGTAATTCTGCAAAATTAACTTGAAACAAAAAATTGGCCAGTTCCTCTCTAGGATAGCAGCTTCCCTCTGGGAACATATCAGTCAAGACAGCTTGCCCTGTCCCCAAGGTGGGCTGAGTTATTGTCTGTTTGCTAAAGAATATGTCAGGAATCTTACTTCCTAACTTCCTTGTTTTTAAAGTGGAATCTGAGCTTTAAGATGGAGTCCTGCCTGTTCTTACTCTAGTGCTTATATCTCAGCATTTTTCATCATCGGCAGGAAAAGCTCACCATGGTGTTTGTCCCAGGTCCCTGCCTACCTCATTACCCACCTCCTTTCTTGAGTTATAGAATATTTAGTCACATCATACTGGCAATTTTCTCTTGAATATTTGCAAACATCTCAAATTCAGAATATCTAAAATAGACACACCCCAATATCTCCCCCACTTCTCCATTAGTTCTGTGTATCTCATAACATGGCAACAATCAAGATCCTTCTCAAACCAGAAATCTGAGTCGCTTATGTTTCTTCCTACTCCTAATCAATCATAAGTCATTTTTATTTTACCTCTTTGTGTAAACCACTGTCCATCTCCACTGCCGCTCTCCTAGTCCAAACACCATCGTCTGTTTATGAATGTTGCAGCAGCGTTCCTAACTGGATCATCCCATTTTCACTCCTCTTAACTTCTAATCTATTCTCCAACTGCACCTTGAGATATAGTTTTAAAATGAATATCTGATTATGTCATTTCTCCTTATCAAACTCTTCAGAAGCTTCCTATTCTCTTCTGGCTAAAGTAAAAAAGTCCTTAATATTGTTTGCAATGCCCTGCATGATCTGTTCTCTGTTCATTATACCATTTTTATCTCCTGTCAGGTAGAAAACTGCCTCACACATTTATGATAGAGTTTGAAATAAATGCATGTTCCCAGCTAGTGAAAGTTCGGTAATTTTATATGAAGGAATTTTGTTCTTTCCTGGAATGAATACTTTTTTAAATTTTAGTCATTGAAAATAGGTTCAGCAAAGATAGCTAAGGAATGATTTCATTTTTAAAACATCACCTCAAAGGGACTTTTCTCTAGGATGGAAAATAATAATTTAGCTTACTTATGACAAATGTTTTTTTGAAGATATTCATCACTATAAAGGACATACTAAATGTGTCCTTGTTTTGAAAAATGTTTTCTATTTAGCTTTAAACTTCTTACCTCAACCACATCCAAAAGGAGCTCAAAATATGATGTAAAATACAATTCAGTCTTGGAGAGAAGAGAATTGGTCAGAATTGGATAATTGTGTAATGCACACTTGCAAATTTGTTTAGTCTGAACACTGCCTCACATATTCAGGATCAATTTATAGAAATAAATGTATATCCCTGATGTGTGAGAATTAAGAAATTTCCCTTGAAACAAAATCTCACGTTTTTCATGTAAAAAATATTAACATTGTTTGATTAATTTCAGTAAATATGTACTGAATGTCTACTTCCTTAATATTTACTATCTCTGGTGGGAAAGGGTTCTTTTATTATTTTACCTAAAATACTTAATGCTTCATGTAAGATATTTTGTTAATCATACACAATAATGTGTGAACTAAACATATATAAAAATAACTAACTCAGTAAATGAATAAAGAAATACAAGGATGATGGCAAAGAGAGGTAAGTAAAAATTCCTAAGTGGAAATTAAAATCATGTTCACCATGGACAGTGTGTGACTGCAGATAAATATTCCTTTCACTCCGTGGAGGGTATTTCTTTCAAGACAGTATTAGTTGTGTGGAGAAAAAGACATGCAACTGATCTTTATCATGCATGGAAATAGGCCTAATATCTTAATGATGATCTTCCCAGCCTCTTTTACAGCTAGGAGAGGTCAAGAAATGCATGTACAGTTTTGATTTAGAAGTTACCAGAAGGCTCCTTCTCAGGACCCAGACATGGTAAGGACTCTTTCGCCCTATGTCCATTTCAGCTATCTGTGTAATATGGACATACTGGGTTGAACTCTAGCAGTTCTCTGGCATAAAGAAATCATTTTTACATGGAAGCTACTTGCTAAGAAAGAAGAGGCAGAAAGAAAGGAGTCTAGCAGCTGGTACGGGGTTTCCCTCCACTAATGTAATCAGTACATTGAAAAAATAATCCCCTCCTTTTGAGCCATTGGTATTTCTCATTTCTGTTACTGGAAGTCAAAGCAAGTAGTATTTGCAGTTATTTCAGAGAATGTTTTATTTATTTAGTGTCTATGTATGAAAATAGATTATCTTTGGGAGTTTTGACTAAATAAAATGTATGTAACTTTGTGTTTGGACTGCTAAAATGTAATAATGCCTCCATTTTTTATGATCTAGAAGAACTTATTAAAATTCTTTTTGAAAAACAAACAATCTCTTTTTTAACATACTCCATATATATATATATATATTTTGCAAATGCCTTTGCTTGTTCTAGATATTTATGCCTCTGGCAAAAATACATCATTGAATTCAAATATTAAATTCATGTTTAAGAGTTTCATCCATTCCCTTCTCCTTGCTATAAAATATATATACTATTTATTAATACTTTGCAGAGGACGACTAGTTCATCCACATCACAGATCTGATTCTCTTCACATATTCTATTGAATAAATGGGACAAGGTATATAATGAAGACAAAAATATACACTACAATATACCAACCACCGTTCTCAGTACCTGATATATACTAACTCCTATAACTCTAGTGAAAACACTTTGGGGGTAGAAACCGGTTAGGCACAGACCCCACAGAGAGAGGAGCAAACCAAAGCAGACATGAGGCAACTTCCCCAAGGTCACAGAACTAGTTACTAGCAGACCTGGAAACTGAAAATTGTGCCCTCAGGCCTCAGAGTCTGTAGTTTCAGTGTCCATTCGCTCTTCACTTCTCTTTTCCTCACTCTCCTTTTCAGTTCACTCTGCGGCATGCTTCTTTGAGAGGACCTAAGTCATAGCACAGGTGCGCCCCCAACCCACCACTGTAGTTTATGGGACACACACATTGCTGGCGAGCTACAGAAAAAAGCAAAGGGTTGATTCATGACAACATGAATAGTGACTCTTTAATGAGCAGGTAAAGAGTTTACAACTTGGTTGAACTGCATATGTCACTAAAAACTTCCCCACAAATCAAAGTGCACTGAGACAGTATATGTGATCTCTTTAATACAATAGAAAACAGAAAAGTATGCTTTTTTCTCCTTCGGTCACATTCATCACCTTTTTTGTTTTTAATGACTAGATGGCAAAAAGACTAACTTAAGGAAGACAGCAGCAGCCATGAGGTTATCAGAGAGGAATGAAGACCAAACAGACTGTCCATCATCAGTTATAATTATAATTATATTCACCAGGTTTTCAGTGTAATACATATGTAGATAATTTAGGAATTCTTTTTTTCCTCAGAATAAACACCTGCCTTAAATTCTGACTGAACCTTAATTTTCAAATATGTTTCTAAACTACTCCCTATGTCAAAATAGAATAAAAAATTTGGATTACAAAAATCCCACTGTTGTATATATTCATAACATTCCTGTGATACTATGATTTCTAATAAATATTTATTTGGTCTTCCTCTATGTTCTTGGTTCACAGCTCCAAACCTTTGGAATTTCCCAAATGTTGAGAAAGATAAAGGTTTTTTTTGTTATGTTAATGAAGTGACTTTGGGAAAGCACCCAAGGGTGGCAGCTAGTTGTCAGTGCAGCCATAAGCATCGGGGGCCCACCTTCTGGACTCTGGGGAGGGGACAGGGAAAGAGGTAGGAGGCCGAAGTAACTGCCAACGGCCAGTGACTCAGTCAACCACGCCTATGTATTGAAGCTTCCATAAAAATCCAAAAGGGGTTCAGAGCTTCCAAGTAGGTGAACACGTGGAGATATGGGGACAGTGGAGCACCTAGAGAGAGCATGGAAGCTCTGTGCCCTTTCCCCATACCTTGCCCTCTGCATCGCTTCTATCTGGCTTTTCCTGAGTTATATTCTTTTATAATAAACCAGCGATCTAGTGAGTGTTTCTCTGAGCTCTATGAAGAGTCTAGCAAGCTAATCAAAGCCAAAGAGTGGGTCATGGTACCCTCCAATCTGTAGCTAGTTGGTTGGAAGCACACGTAAAAACCTGGGCTTGCACCTGGTGACTGAACTATGTGTGAAACTAAGTTTTATAAGACTGACTCCTTAACCTATGTCCATTAATTGCTTGATTTTTGTGGAAAGCCTCCCTTTCCCTGCAACACACATGTTAGAATTGGGTCCAGGAATCCAAAAGAAGTCCCTTTCCAAATAATTACAAGTCATTTTGCCCAAGAGATTTGGCCACCTAAAGTTAAGAAATATTCTGAATTAAAGTGAGGAATGCCTAAAACTACTCTTTCTACTCACATATGCTACGTAGAGTGACTTTTCAGGACACCATTCAAAACCTTGTCAATTTAAGTTGGTAATTGTAACTGCAGGGGGAAAATGTGTTCCCAGCCTGGGGCAATAAGACAGGGAAACCTGCGAAGCCAAAATCAGTCAAAGGGAAAAATAAAGTGGGAGAAACCCATTTATTCCTTATAAGAATCCTGTCTCTGTTAGTCTACTCCTGATCGTGGGTATCTCTCCCCATCTTGGCTGGACTAAGGGGAGAAAATTTTCTCCCCAACCCTTGTAAACACTTAGTGATATGGAGGTGGACTATTTTTCTCCACCCTTATAAATACCTTTTGATAAGGAGAGGGACTAAGGCCAGGTAAAAGATGCTGGAAATATTGCAGTTTTACCCACAGCAACCCCCTCCAGAAATCTCACCTCACAATCTACTTACTCCCCATCTTCTGCAATGGCCCCTGTGTAAAAAACTGGAGCACTATAACCAGGCTAATAACATACAATAACAACAGCAATAAAAGCATGATGATCCTCAAGCCAAAGTCCTGTGCAGATTAAGTCCATAGCTTGCCCATTCCAAAGGAGGCCAGCAGCAGAACTGGAAGGGAGTTCCATGCACACTCAGCAAGCAACAGCTGCAGCCAGGGGGCAGGTTTAAGCCACAATGACTGTGGAAGAAAATAAACTTAAGGGTGATAAGATACATGTTTTAATGACACCAGCATAGGCAAATTTGTCCATCAAGTAGGATGCATACAAGAGGATGGTGCTGGGAAAGGACAGTGGCAGGAATGGGATCTCGTCCTGGTCTAGTGTACACCAGAAGATCATCCCCCTCCTTGTCGGAGTTACAGATGGGTCAATATATAGGGCTACAGGAGGTACATTCACTGACCATAAAGATAACACAAAAATTCCCCATCAGATACTCTTACCACCCAGCCATTTTGGGTACACTACCGTGATCTTTGGGTATCATTCTGCTGTTGCTCCAGGAACACACAGGAAGCTGGCTTCCAGGCATTTTCTGCAAGGTGCCAGAAAGGACAGCTATTACTCATCCATGTGTTGAAATGTCTAGGGCCATATTCACTCAACAGAGTCTCCAGGGTTTAATACAGTTGGGCTGGCAGCAGGATGTTGCTCTGCTGGCCCTATTCTGGTTTAAATAACTCCTCTTTGGTTTGCACATACAGTTGTATAGGAGAGGCAGCAATGTGTGTTAGCCTGTCCATAGGGCTCAAGGCTATTTTTCGAGGCCTCTCATTCAAACACCTAATCATTGTCCATAACCAAACTGACTAGACCTGTAGACGATTTGTGACTGACTTCAGGCCAGATTTCAACAAACCATTGTGCCTCTCTATCGGGCCTGCCTCAGTAGGGTTATATGGTTTGTAAAACTTCCACTTTATCCCTAATTGCTGCACCCATTCTTGTAACACATGTCAGTAAAGTGGGTGCCTTGATCACTCTCAATCACCTGGGGCCAGACAGGCTGCAAAGAGATGCTGTAGGCTCATTTTGGTCATTTGCTGATATGCACAGCATGCAGGAAAAACATCCAATAGTCCAGTAACCATGTCCACACAAGTCATGGCATACTGATATCCTTCTGATATGGGAAGAGGCCCAATATAGTCTATCTGCCACCTGACAAGGAGTATCAGCCCCTTTACTATTGTCCCAGGTTGTTGCAGGACTTGGTGAAAGTCCCTCTTAGAGCACACACGGCATTCCTTCCAGGCTCTGCTATAAGGTCGGCTGTCCAGCCCCACTGAGAGGCTACAGCCCACATTGTCTTTTGCCCCACGTGCCATAAATGTAGATGTAACCATTGGGCTACATCAGAGGCAAGCTTTCCTTCTAGCCAATGCACCTGGACCAATGTATGTGCATCACACTCCCTGGGGATGCCAAGGCAAATGGCCAATCACACGATATATGGTAACTGTCTTAGTCTGACCAGAGGCCCCTAGGTTTTGCCACAACCCTTGTCCCCAAAGGGACCAGTGACCATCCATCCAGTAGGCATGGTACCATGTCAGTAGCCACAGCGTTAAGCCTGAATAGATGGCCCAGCTGTCATTGCAGACAACTATGTGGGAGGGCTCCTGGGTGATCAGAGCCATACTGCCTGCAACTCATTCCATTGACTGCTCTTCCCCTACCCTTCCTCCATCCATACTGTCTCCACTTTGGGGGCTGCTCATGACTGGAGCCATCTGTATTCCAAGATACCAAGTATCTTCAAGTATAGGAGCTTTTCCCTCCTTATAAGGACTCTAAGCTACCAATGGCTCAAAAGTAAGTTCTTCCTACTTACCACTGGTATGGGTCACTGGCCCCAATAAGAGTTGGAGTTCTCCACTTAAGGGGCTAGCAGAGAGGGTGCTATGCTACAGTAAATATGTGTCCCATTTGGCCAGTGTAGGCATCTGTGCCACACCACTCCATGGCCTTTGGGTCCAGTATTGCACCCACCCCATGATGAAATAGGTGGAAATTATCTTGGTCAGAGATGTTGTAGTGATGGACTCCATAGCCAACAAGGTGTGCTACAGAGCAGCCAGTGGCTTATTCATCAAGGTGTACCAGACCTCTGCTCCTTTCCTTAGTGTGACCAGAATCCAAATAGGTTGGTGCATGCATTCAAGCTGCCACCAGAGGCCCCACTTATAACCATCCTTGGTTACATGACATCTAGCTCACAGGGCCTTGATGGGTCCATTACACTCAAAGCAGTATGGCCTTGACTGCTTGCATAGCAGCCGTAGAAGCAGCTACACATATTATATCCCAGTCCCACCTGATGCCCTTTCATACTAACCAGTATGAGGGCTTCAGAATTTGTGCCAAGTGCAGAATAAATACTCTCCAATATTCCAAAGACCCCAAAACTCTTATAATACTGCCACAGTGGTAATGGTAGAGAAAGCCTGGACCTTGTCTACGACTGCTTCTGGGATATGGGGGCGGAAAACATTGTTATATCAGGTTATGAAATGGGTCTAACAGCTTCCCTGTTGACTTACCCCTCCTTCTAGCAGCATTTGCAAAGTGCCTGTCACACCTCAGGGAATCAGGTGCTTCTTGATTGGCTGACAGCAGCCATCAGGACGGTTTTGCCTAATCATGGTGATTTACTATACTTACCTACTAGCTGGAAAATGTATGCAGCGCTCCAGAAGATGTTACAGGAGTTGAGCATGAAAAAGGTCATCTATAATATGAGCCCTCAGGACCCCAATGAGAAGTTGTTCACCATAGGAGTGAGAAATCTGGAGTTCCATACAATTCCCCCATAATTCTTCAGATCCGTAGTGACTATTCTTGCCCCCACATAGGGCAACACATAGGTGAGGCTACTCATACTTCAGCAGATCTGGGGGAGTTTGAAACAATAGGGCACGGAGGGAACTAAAAGGAGAGGTGCAAAGGGCCCCATGAAGGTCTCAAGGACCAAGATGCATGTTGATTTGATAAAAGCCAGGGTACTAAAATAAAACCTTGATGGGCAGCTAATATGATCTTGTTAGAACTGTTGCAGCAATTAAAGCCAGAGCAGCAGTTCCAGGCACTGAGGTCCAGGACACAGAAGCCAGAGGCAAAGCCCAATATCCAGTGTGTGTCCCTGCAAAACTTCCTTGGGGGCAGTATTCAGGCTCCAACAGGGCCCTCACCCCCACAGGATGATGACTGGGCCTCATGGTTTTACTGAGGGGAGTCATAGTCCCTACCTTGGGGGACAGTGTGGGGACTGGAGACCACATGTTGAATTAGCAATTCATTGGTACCTTGTGAATGTACAATGTGTCCTGGCATTGGTGGGCACAGACACTGAATGTTCTTTGATTTATAGCAACCCTGAGCATTGTCCTGGGACCCCTTCTGTGATAGATGGTTATGGGGGGAAGGCAATTAGAGTGAAGAAAGCCCAAATCCCATTGGCTAGGGTGCTCACCCCCAAAGGAGTATACTGTGTACATTTCTCCCATCCCTGAATATATTTGTGGAGTAGATATCCTACAGCCAAGAAGCAGAAGACGGAGGATGAGGTATTAACAAGTAAAGGTGATGCATGGGCCAAGTACATGGCAGAGGTGAAAAAGTACAAAGCCCACCAGTGTGGCGATGATGATAAAACTCGGCCCCTGGTGAAATGACCCCCTTTCCCCACCTGCCCATGGCCTGGGACTCTCTGCGATGTACATAACTATTTAATGCAGCGGCAGCGGCGGCAGCCTCTCCCCACCCCCCAAGGACTTAAACGCAGAAGGAAAAAGAGATGCTTCCCGCAGCCGCGGATGATTCTCCAGGACTCTTTTTTTACCTTGAGCACTTACCTCCTGAGACTTCATAGAACAGTGGTTTACTGTCCCCTCCCTTCCCCACCTTGAACTCTCTGGCTCTTCCTGTTTTCCACTTCTCACCCCACCTCCCTCCCCTTAGCCATCACTTCTGGGAAGTAAAGAACTTGACTTAGTGCTGGAAAAAAAAAAACAAAAAAAAAACAAAAAAAAAACAAAAAACCACTGCAGGTGAGATCAGACTGAGGGTTTTTGTGGTAAAGGAACTCTGAGGGGACATGCTAAGCACCCACCTGTAGCACTTCCTGTACCTCAGTGAGTGACAAATACTAAGTAGCATAAATTGCCTGGGGGACACATGGAAATTGGAGAAACTCTACAGGAGTTGGAGAAGGTGGGCATCATAAAGCCCATTCATAGTCCGTTTAGTTCACCAGTGTGGCCCGTGAAAAAGCCAGACAGCTCCTGGCAAATGACTGTGGATTACAGGGAATTGAATAAAGTAACATCCCCTTTGCATGCTGCTGTCCCCTCTAAAGCAGCCATTCTGGACACACTTATTCATGAGCTGGGAACGTACCATTATGTAGCAGACCTTGCTAGTGCTTCTTCTCTATTGACAAATCACAGGAAAGTCGGGAACAGTTTGCCTTCATGTGGGAAGGCCAGCAGTGGACATTCACTGTCCTTCCACAGGGATACCTCCACAGATCCAACATTCGTCATGGACTTACAGCCCGGGACTTGGCCACATGGAAGAAACCGAAAATGGTGCAGCTGTAGCACTGCATTGATGGTATTATGCTCAGTCTGATTCTCTTGCAGATTTAGGACAGTGCCTAGACTGCGGCAGCACCCACGGGAGAAAGGCTGGGCTGTGAACAGCACCAAGGTTCAGGGACCCGGTTTGTCTGTAAAGTTCTTGGGGGTTGTCTCTTAGGGTAAAAGTAAAGTTATCCCAGAAGCAGTCATAGACAAGGTCCAGGCTTTTCCTACCCCCACCGCTGTGGCAGTCTTACAAGAGATTTTGGGCTACGGGAGAGTGTTTATCCCACACTTAGCACAAGTTCTGAAGCCCTTATACTGGTTGGTATGAAAGGGCATCAGGTGGGGCTGGGGTGAGACATCTGCAGCTGCTTTCACTATTGCTAAGCGAGCAGTCAAGCCCAAACAGGCCTTGAGCGTAATGGACTCATCAAGGTCCTGTGAGCTAGTTTTTCATGTAATTGAAGATCTTATGGATGTACCTTCGGTGGTAGTGAGCAGACCCACCAGCCTATTGGATTCTGGTCACAACTCTGGGAAGGAGCAGGGTACACCTTGACAGAGAAGCAACTGGCTGCTGGGTACCATGCCTTGCTGGCTACGGGGCCCAGCACTGGAACAGCTCCGACCAAGGTAAGAACCACCTATCCCTTAGAAGGGCAGGAGTGACACTGGACCTAAAGGCCACGGAGTAGCATGGCACAGATGCCTACACTGGCCAAGTGGGGTGCATATTTACTGCTGCATAGTGCCCTCTCACTAGGCCCTTATGTGGAGAACTGAAACGTTTATTGGGGCCAGTGACGCACACCAGTGGAAAGCAGGAAGAACTTGCTTTTGAGCCATTGGTAGCCAAGAGTCCTTATCAGGAGGGAAAAACTCCTGTACCTGAAGATGCTTGGTGTACACATGGCTCCTGTTGTGGGCAGCCCCCAAAGTGGAGGGCTGTGGCTTTCCACCCCAAGTCTGAGATAATAAGGATGGAGGATGGAGAGGGGCAGAGCAGCCAATGGTCTGAGCTGTGGACAGTATGGCTCATGATCACCCAGGAGCCCTCCCCTGTAGCTGTCTGCACTGACAGCTGGGCCGTCTGTCAGGGCTTGACTCTGTGGCTACTGGCATGGCACCATGTGATTTTATTACAGGTATATAACAAACTCATGGAACATTGTTTGCAAAAGACAGGTGGTATTAACTGCAAAACAATGTTTTAACAAGATATTATAAGTCAAAAGTCAAAAATAACTGTCCACAAATGCAGTACTCTGGTTGGTGAATCAGCTTCTTACAGGCATATGTATTTCTGATTCTGAAATGACTCTTCATGTGTATAATGATTGAACATATAAGTAAATATATTTATTATAATGGCAGCTAGCTTTCTCATGGTCAGAAGGAAATTACAAATAAGCAAGAGGTGGACTGTTGGGATAAAAGTTGTGTTTCTGGATTGAAATTAAGAGTTCAGTCTGAACACATATTTAATTATTTATATAATAGATACAGAAATAAATATAGATATGTGTATTACATGGATTTGTACCATGCATACAATTCTTAATTAGTCCACAGAGAGGACCTAGTACTTAGATTTTTGTTTTTCTAAACAGCATTTTCAAATAAGAGAAAAATGGGATTATAACATTAAGAACAAAATTTAAAAAGTCATGTCCATACAAACATAATTAAATGATTGAATAAACAAATACATGTGGCAGAAGGAAAAGACCTTCCTTACAGGGAATTTACACCTGAAGAAGAAATGCAGGAAATGGAAAATCCCCCTTGGAATATTATGCTAATAATTGCTACAAGCAAGATCCATTGATGATGCTGAATTTACTCAGTGAAATTTTAAGGAGAAATGCAATATTTCCATAGAAACAGAGCACAACCCTGTATTATTTATTAAAAACTGTGGTGGTTTTAAAATATTACCATAAATTCTTTGATATCTTCTAGGAGACAGAGTTTCATTCACCACCACCCCACCCCACTGAATGTGGTCTTTATTTTGCACTCATTTCTAATATATAAGATGTAGAAAGGGAAAAATACAAACTTTTCAGTGAAGAAACCTGCCACATACACCCCTAACCAAATAAACAACATTAAATACCACCTACAATGAATCACACTGTTCTCATATAGCCCCTAGTATGATGCGGAGGGAGAGCTCTTCACCTCTGTCATATTCTTCTACAAAATCTGTAGTCAATGTCTAATCATGAGAAAATGTCAGACAGATCTACAATGAAGGAAAACCTAAAAAATAAATGCGTAATAATTTTCTAGTGTGCCATGGTTGTAAAAGACTTCTTGTCACAGTTCAGAGGAATCTGAAGAGACGTGATATCAATGGGATATTCAGGGTTGTAGTTTTATAAAAAAGACATTCATTAGTGGGTAACCCAATCAATAGGATTAGTCTGTGACTTAGTTATTACGTATTGTATCAGTGTCAATTTCTAGGTTTTGATAAATGTACCATGTTTATGTATGATGTTAATAATAAGGGAAGTTACTTGGAAGGGATATAGGAACTATCTGTACTATATTGTAATTCTTTCATAAATTAAAAATTATTTCAAACTATTAAATTTTAAATAAAATCAAGTGAAGAGAGAAAAGAAGCCTAAGGCATATTCTTCAGTAAAAGTAGAAAAATTAAGATAACAGAACATTAATTACCTATGACTTTTAATACATGGCACTTTCAAGAATCATTAGGTAAAATACATTATTACCTGAGCTTCATTGTGTTTAACAGAGGAAAACAGTTATATTTATTTCCTTCATATTTACTTTAAAAATTACATAGTTTTTATATACAGTAAGCATTCAATATATAAAATATATTGTTTTTATATAGTTACTAAATAGTTTTTATATATAGTAAGCATTCAGTATAGTTAGTGATGAAAACTGTATTCGGAAAGTAATTCTATTTAAAAAATGTGTACACAAAATTGTTGCAGGGACCACGGGAACTACAAAAAAGGAGTTGGGACACCAAGATGTTTGGCAAGAAGCAGAGATTATCAATCGTGGCCATGGCTCAGTGGATTCATATCCAAAGGCCGGGCCCCAAGTGCAGCAGGGCCAAGCTTTATACATTCACTACAAGGTAAGGGGGAGTCAGCACCCAGGAAACGTTGCCGTGGGAGCTATTAGGTGTAGCCAGGATGCTAGGTATATTGTAACCTGTCTCTGTAAAGGTTACCCAGATACCCCACTGTAAACTAATGGGCCTCCGTGACTATGATCAACACGCTGCTCCACACCACTGCATCCCTGGTGGGGGGGGTACATTGTTACGTTGTTTCAACCTCAAAGCACCCTGTGATTCCTGAAGCCTCAACAAAAACTTGGTTTCCTTGGCTTCCTACCACAAAATATCTAGGAACACATTCTCCTGTTACTTCTATAAGTACTCATTTAAGCTCATTTTTATATTACGTGGGAATCTTCCATTTATAAAAATTAAATTAATAAACTGAAAATTAATAAAGTGTTCAATACACACTAAATAAGGTCCCTTCCCAGTTTAACTGTTCCCTTTAACAAAAGACATTTAATTCTATAATTTCATATAATATAAAGAAATACTTTTCTGCTAAAATAGCATGCTTTAGATTATGTCCCTCAAATAAAATTATAATAAGTAAAAATTCACAAGCAAGAAGGGTGATTACCTTTGCAAAGGATATTATGATATGTACAGTTATTTTTATAAGGCAACTACACAGATAATCTCATTGCAATATTATTGGCAGGTATATTTTTTTTCCTTCAAATTTGAGTACAATGAGGGGAAATTCAGAGAATTATAAATAAATTTCTTTTCCTAAATAATTCTTGGATAGGAAAGATTAAAATACTGATGATATAGATACAGATAAAAATACAAGTACAATAACTGTTCCAAATGATGAATTGCAGAATCATCTGTCTTGTACACTTGATAATGCAAGTTATTAATTATATAAGATAACCCACAATTTAAAAATAATATATGTTTTCTTAACCAAGGCTTATGGATATTTAACAATTATTCAGAGCCTGCCAACTTTAAGGCAAATTAAATATATAATATCTGAATAGCAAGCAATTTTTCCCCAAATTCTATTATCTACAGTCTCCCTAGAAATTATACTTTGTCGTCTTAGGCAGAACATTGTTTACCTCAGATCCAGAGACCAGGATAACTTTCCAAATTGCTGATTCACAGCCCTCAGATATTATTTTGCAGGAAACCATTATACTTTACCATATTATGAAATTTATGAACAATTTCAAATAAGTATATAGTTTACATGTGTTAGATAAGGTCAATAAAGTACTCACAAGCTGAAGTTGTAAGAACAAGTTTTTAAGTATACTTACCATTACATAATTACCAACATTCAGTTTTCAAGATAATCAAGAATATCTGTAGAGCCTAAACTCCAGAATATAGGAAAATTAACATATTGAGGTCAAGCATTTTTTTTTTACTAACTATGCTAGGCCATCATGATTGTAAGCTGTCATATATACAAATAAATAGACACCAATGCCATAAATTATTTTGTGATTTTTTTGATGTAATTTCAATTACATTTTTTAAAATATACTATTTCATATGAAAATCTGTATCATAACACATTTTTAAATGTGAGAGTCTGTATCTCCCTTCCCAGATAAAGTTTTTTATCACAGATCAATTGTCACAAAATATGTGAAAGCATTGTTCTTTCCTGATAGAGTGGAACTTAGAATTTCAATATGAATTATGCCAGTGAAGAATTTTACTATTTTGAATGTCACTAACAACTCTATTTTAGGATTTTATAAAATATTAAATGAAAATGAGGTTCTAAAATGGTCTTAAAAACCACAGCAGAATCTGAGCAATAAGAAAAAGAAACTTATGAATTACATGGATCAAATAATAGTTGTAAAGGAAGTGGGAGGCCATCTTTCATCTCTTGATTGGTCTGTTTCCTAGGAAACAGACCAAATGATTGCACAAATGACCCTAAGTCTGTGGATTTAAATTGATGAAATTATATAGGACTGTAATCTATGCAGAACAAGAAAGGCAATTGTTAGGATGACTGTTTATTAGGTAAAATGGAAAAGTTAAAATACTTTTTTTACTTTCCAAGAGTTTCTAAAAAATAAATTAATATTAAAATATTTTTTCTATAGTGTTAGATTCCCTATCCTATAGAATCACAAGATTATAATACAAGTCAACCAGCATGCTGATTAAATACCATTGTTTAAATATATTTGTACAGGAAGCTATTCACTGACTGAACTCTGGCTCCTACCAGTAAAGCTAAACTTGATTCCAACAGACATCCAGACAGTATCAGGAGGGTATCATTTTGACTAGCAGCACAGAGTTTATTAAATGGCCTCTGTCTGCCGGACTTCCAGCAAAACTAATCCTGCATAAATAACCACAGAGTGCCTTCACAGAGTTTGACAAATACATCTCTCTCATAACTTTTACAAGATGTAAGAGCCTGGTGGTGCATCACCATGATCATTATAATAAGCCTCTGTGAAAGTATCAAGTAGTCACTAAAACCATTTTGCCTCCTCTTGAGAAAATAAACTTGGGCTCCTCAAAGAAATTCCTGTAGCAATCTAAAGAGCATGTCTTTTCATAGAGATAATTCCATTTATAAGTGTGTTGCTATAAGAATAGTTAATATTTCTAGTTTATTGTTTCCTCTTTGAGATGTATGTGTTTCATTATGACATAATTGAATAAAACATTGTGAGTTAATTGTGATGATGAGGAAAGTAAAATTAGAAGATGATAAAAGGCCTTATTTCTGTAAATGGAATCTCTAGGAATGCACACACACTTACACATATACATGTGTATATATATATGTGTATGTATATATATGAGAGTAATAATTCTATGATTACCATAATTAATAATATCTTATAATAACTACTACAGATTATTTATGCCTTTACTCATTAACAAATATTAATATGGAAGATAATGTTCTAGATTCTAGAAAGGATATATTTATATATATTTATGTGGATACCATATCCATTTGTATATCTATATCTAATCGATCTATACATATATATGATTATTGTCCATAACAGATTTAGAAATGAATATTAAGCCATCAAAAATGATACATTGTAGCTATTATAGCAATTAAATACTTAATGAAATTCTTAGATGAATATATTTTATCATACTATATGTAACGAAAAGCAGCCAATTTGCCTTGTGATTATACTTCTCCCTTTTCCACCTGTGCATAAGAAATTACATTAAGATGTTTGGAGATGATAATAGCTGAAGAGAGGAAGAGAAAGATATGGACCTAAAAGCTGAAAAATTGCAATGTAAAAGTTTACACAGAGAGAGTACAGAGAGTTCCCATATACCTGTAGCAGTTTTCTTTATTATTAGTCCATTATATTAGCATAAACACTTGTGATTTAATCAGCCAGTATTCGTACATGATCAGCTAACATCCATACTTTATTTACATTTCCTTAGTGTATACCTAGCATTCTTTTCCTGTTCCATGATC
This sequence comes from Phataginus tricuspis, assembly GCA_029783875.1. Lineage (NCBI taxonomy): Eukaryota > Metazoa > Chordata > Mammalia > Pholidota > Manidae > Phataginus > Phataginus tricuspis. Next base: position 6,256,524 of record JAQQAC010002701.1, on the reverse strand, counting down.
TTATCCAGTATACCCATGACATTTACTTGTCACATCTCTCTAGGCTCATCTTGGGTACAGCAGTTTATCAGATTTTGTTTTTAAATAATCTTGATAGTTTTGAGGATTATGGATCAGTCTTATACAATATCACTCAATTTGGATTTGTCTGATTTTTTTCCCACTAATTACAATAGATTTGGGTATTTGGGGAGGAAGAACAGAAAGGTAATTCCATTTTCATTACATTATCTCAAGCGTTCTACGAAGTACTGTTTCTACTTACACCCACACTTCTGACACTAAATATGTGGGGGTTTTCCAAACCAAGAAAGTCTCTAATTCTCTAAGGACACCAACTGGTGTCCCACAATTCACTTCAAGCTGACACCATCCTGAGTCAGTGCAGAGCCTATAGGTAAGGTGCTCAGTGCCACAAGACTGCTCCACACCCCCGTTTCAAATGCAAATCGCAAGCAATGAATCCCCAGGTAACCCATGTTTCTGTCTTACTTGGCTACAAATTGGAGGGTCTTACTTTCTCCCTCTTCATTTTCAATAGTTTTCTAGAACATCTAACGGAACCCAGGGAAACACTTTACTTCCATTTGCTGTTTTTTTTATAAGGGATATAAATGAATAGCCAGACAAAGAGGTACATAGGGTGGGTCCAGATGGGTCCTTTGTGGAGGAGCTTCTATCCCTTAGGGTCAAGGTGTGTTACCCTCCTGGCAGAAGGATTCATTCACCAACCTGGAAATTCATTAAATCTTGTTCAAGGATTTTTTCAGAGCTTAATCTCCAGCCCATCTCCTCACTTCCCAGAGGTCAGTGGTGGGGCTGAAAGTTCCAACCCCCTAATCACTTTGTCTTTATGGGGACCAGCCTCCCTCCTGAGTGTGGGTAGGGGCCCCATCCTACGTCACCTCATTATCATAAACTCAGGTGTGATCAAAAGAGCCTCCTTATGAACAACAAAAGATATTCCTGTAACTTAGGAATTTTAAAATATTTTAGGAGCTCAGTGGCAGCAATCAGGAGGTATATCAAATATATTTCTTATTATACCACAGGTACTTAATATCAACACAACATCACTGTTGATCATATGGCTAACATAATGTTTGTTGAGATTCTCCATCGTAAATTTCCTCTTTTCTTCCTTTGCCTACTGTATACTTTGGAAAGAAATCACTTTGCACCGCCCAACCCAAAAAGTAGGAGGCTTTGCTCCCCTCCTTAGGAGCGGAGTATCTACTTATGATTACTTGAAATACTTCTGCATAGAATATCTGTCCATCTCACCCCCACTTATTTATTTATTCAGCATTTATATCAGTGTTGGAGCTCTTTCAGTTGCCGGCTGTGTCTCACTGACATGCCTCCAACCATCTGTGGTTTCCCGCTCCCTTACGTTCTGGGACTACCAGATTTCCTGGACCAACTTGTGAATAGCCTCCTGTTTTCTGGTTTTTGGAATGTAATAGACAATGACATATAATTACACATCTATGAAAATGGTTGACTTGAAAGTTTAACATTAGTGTATATTTGTAATTATTTGAAGGAATTGGGAATCTTTCAGTTATGGTGAGAACAGTTTGGCAGTTCTGTGCATATGTAAATATGCAGCTACCATATGATCCAGTTATTCCAATCTATGTATTTACCCAAATCAATGAAACCAAGTGAAAGATTGTCCATTAGTCCATTAGTCCACTTCCTACAGAGCAATTTTATGTGTCATAGCCCAAAATTGAAAACAGACTGATTGTTTTTCAACAGGTGAATGGAAAAACAAATTTAACACAAGAAATAGTTCATATAATGTTCAATATAATAATCATGAGCTATTGGAACCCACAAAGAATGAATGATTATATGCTGTGTGAAAAAAAACAGACAAAATCCTGCATACTATATGATTCCATTTATGTACAACTGTAGAAAATGCAAACATAGCTACTATGATAAGAAGAGATCTGGAGATTTCTTGGTGGGGAATAGTATAGAATCACAAAAGGGCAAAAGGAAACTCTTGGAGTGAAGAATATATTAGTTATGTTTGTGGTGATGGTTTCATAGTATGTGTGTATATAAACCTACCAAGATGTACGTTTACTTTGTCATTATAGCTGTCAAAGTTAAAGAAAAGAAAGCAAGAAAAAAATAATCTTCAAGGAAAGTATAAAGCCTAATATATGTTATTCTAAGGGCCTGCAAGCATAAAAGCTTTTAAATAGCTTTAGGACTATTAAATATTTATGTAATATACCTTTATATATGTAAATATATACGTATATAAATTTTCTAAAGTAGTATTTGATAACAGTGCTTTTCCAAATACCAAACTTCTGTTAATTTCAAAAAACGTCTTAATTAACAGCACATATCACAGACTTAATATATTTGTAGTTCTTAGAATTGAATCTATGTAAGACTAGACAGTTGATCAATATATTGAATCCTTAGGGATAAATCAGTTTGTGGTAAATAAGAGAAATCCATTTAATACATGTGACATTCCATCAGATAGGATGACAAGACTTGCCACTAAAACAGATAATATGGCAACAGTGGCTCTAGCATGTAGTTTGGGGGCTTTTGTTTGTTTTGCTTATTGTTATTATTAGAGTTTTTTCTTAGTCCCAATGCAAATAACAAAGTATTGTTATGTATGTGTGACCTACATGCACACCTGAAAATACATATATGGTTTGATACTTTACCTGCAAATACCTGCACACTTGAATGAAGTGAAAAGTTAAAATTTGAGATTTATTTGATTAAAAATCCATTTTATATCATCTTTCATGCCACAAGTGTTTAATTTACAATAATAAGTGAATAGCCCCCAGCCTAATATAGAGTAGTCAAATAAAAATATCGTGGTTCTTGAATAACTGATGATGGTTAGTGAGGCAAAAAAATAAGCAAAAGATTACAATGTAATGCAGTAGGTGCTCTATGTTGGTATAGAGCATGATTAGGAATGGCAGAAATAATAAAACAGAATTATCATTAGACATGGAAATAAGGTCTAGATCTAAATCAATGTAGTTAACTATACTTGGCACAAAAACAGACACACAGCAGTATAATCACTAACCATAATAGTCAATTTTGAACCTGAATCTAAGAGAAGTACTGTCAAGAACAAAGCAATGATGTCTACCCTCCTTATTTCTATTTAGGACTGTAATCCTGCAGCATTCTCATGCATTTCAATAGAACAGCAAAAAGAAAAAAAAAGAAAGTTTTGAGGATAGAAAAAGATTACTTTAGTGCAGATAATTCTTTACTTAGAAAATTCCGAGACCACTATAAATTAACTATGAGAACTAAGAAGCAAATTTTTAAGAGAAGTTTAACATACACTGTCAAGTATATTTTATATACTAGGAGCAAATAGGAAAAGTAAATAATTCAATTTATTTTACATCATTATATATAAAATGCTTGGAATAAATTTAACAAAATGTTGAAAACTACAGAATACTGTAAGATAAAGAAGACATAAAAATTAGATATACCTCATGAATCAGAACACTCAGTATTGTTAAGATACCAATTTTCTGCAAATTGATTTATAGATTTAATGCAACCCCAATTGTAATTATGTTTTTTAATACAAAGTTATTCTAAAATACATATGGAATTCAAATTATCTAACATATCCAAAACAATATTTAAGAAGATAAACAAAGTTGGAAGACTTACACTGCCATTCCAGACTATAAACCTACAATGAATAGGCCTTATGGTGTTGGCATGCTGACGTAGACATACATATATATATATATATTTATCTATATGATGGTAGAACAACTGTATATCCAATGGAAAAACAAATGATCTTCAATAATTACCACTCATTCCTGATAGAAAAAAAAGAACAAGTTGTGTCATAATCCTAAATTATAACATTTCTAGAAGAAAAGAGAGGAGAAATCTTTGTGACATCAGAGTAGGCAAAAAAAAAAAAGTACCCAAAACACACAACTCATAAAGGAAAATAAATAACAAATGAAGTATCACAGTTTATAACTGTATGTGCTTTGGGAGCCGCCTCTTAGAAAATAAAAAAGCAATCCAAAGAATGGGAGGAATTATTCATGACACCTGCATAAAGGGCTTATAAACAGAAACTCACGTACAGTGCCCTTGTACAATCAATGAGAAGACAAGCAACCCAGACAAAAGGTTTGAGAGTACATTATGTAAAAAAAAAATACAAACGCCCAATAAGTTTGTAAAAAGTTCCTCTTTATCGTTACTCATCAGAATTTAATATTGCAATATTAAGACACACATTCTAAAATGGAAGGGATTAAAAAAGACTAACATATCAGGCTTTGTGAGGTTATGGAATGAACTGGTAGAATACATATGTATTATTTGTCAGTGTGAAATGATAAAATCCTTTTGAAAAAAATATTTCTTGTAAATTTATTATATGTCCTAACTTCATTCCAAAGTGCTACCCAAGGGAAATGAAAATTTATATCCACATAACATCTTCTATAGCAATGTTTATAACAGCTTGATTAACATCACCCAAAACCTGGAAGAAATTGAAATGTACATCAACAAATGAATGCATAAACAATTTAAGGTGTATCTGCTCAAAGGGCTCTCACACAGCAATGGAAAGGGGGCAACTCCTGGTGGACCAAACAAACTGGAGGAAACTGAAATACTGTTAAGTGAAAAAATCCTGACGTAAAGAATACATTCTACATGATTTCATTGTTACCAAGTTCTTGAGGAAGCACATCTTCGTGGTCACAAAGTGCATATTAGCTGCCTGAAACTGGGTGTGGAGATGTGTGTGCAGAGATGTTGACTGCAACACGACATATTGGAACCATCTCCGTTTTTGCCATGTCCTGTACCCTGAGTTGTTGCAGAAGTAGGAAGGATGTATGCATTCATTACAACTCATCTAAATAAAGTTAAAGCAGGTGCATTTTAATGCATGCAAATTATACCTCAAAACGTTTATTGCTGAACAATTTTCTGAAGTAAACTTTAATGGTTTAATCACAAATCTCTTACCTTCCATGCCAGAAACTGTGAAAGGTGAGCACTTGGGCTTATAAAGGATGTATGAATAGACTTGAATCTGCAATTTTCTTCCTACTCCATTTTTCTACCAAGGCATTCAAGATTCTCTGGGGTTCGGTGTCACAGAGCAGAAATAAATAATTAGTTACTCCTCAGCAAAACAAAGATGTCCTTGACCTCGTTCAATTCTGCCTGTTTTTGGTAATGTCTGCCTATGTGACAGCATAAATATTTATTTTTCCCTTGGAGAGGTGCTCAACTTCTCGGTCTTCTTGTCATCAGGGTCTTGCCTCTCGGAGAGGCACAACCATAGCTCTCCTTCCCACAGAGGAGGTCTGTACACCAAATCCTTCTCTGCCCTCAGTGTACCGTCACTTGGTGTGGTGTCACTGTGGTACCTATCCAGTCTCTATATTCCCAATTGTTTCTTGTTGGGACACATGTTCTGGGATTTTCAGAGAACTAAAATGATTGATATGGTGTCCATTATTCTTCTCAGGCACCCTATACCATGGCTCAGAATACACCAGTGACTGCTTTGAAGTCTTTATATCCAAAAGCAAAACCCAATCTTGACATATAACTCACCCCCAAGCTCTGAGGTATCCATGTCAACCTCCTCTAAGAATTCTGCTCCCTTGTAATGGTCAAACAGTAGTGAGCTTTGCAGAGTGCACGGCTCGGGAACTATTCAGAAAAGAGATGTCAGTCTCCCTTTCTGCAGACATTCTCAATCCCCACTAACCTGGTTTTACAGCCCTTCCGACTGGTTTTGAGTATCACCCTTGTTCTCCAAGATGAGGCAAGGAAGTGATTTCTCACCAGGAGCACTGTAAAGTCTGGAGGTCAAATAAATACCTCTTCTGTTTCCACCTATGTGGTTTCCTTTTATAAACTGGAAAAGAGGTAGTGGTGGAGGTTGGATAGTATGCAATGTCACCTTTGTGACAACATGAAAGGTTCCTCTTAAACTCTGTTGCATCAACTTGGTTTTAAGTATTTTTTTTTCACTTTTAAAATTAAAATATTATAGATGTAAGCCTTTGTATAAAGTTCAAACAGGCAAGCATTTTATGAAGGGCAGAAATACTTAACTTTTAATTTTCTGACAGTCATTTTTCCAATAGGAAATAGACTGATTTCTATCACTATTAATAATAATATCAGTTAATGATTAGAAACATGAAATGAGCATTTTAATTGTATTGCTTGCAGTAATTCCTATATATTTTACTTTACAGAGTTTGTTGAGAATCTTAAGAAAGACAGAAACTCTACCACACATAATATTTTTCACATACAAGGTCAATGGATTTACTCACCTCCTGAAATCTCTTGAATCATGGACACCCGTTAAAACCTATGGCCTAGAAACTATGCCTGAATCAAAAGTAAAATGCATAGCATAATAAATAGCTTCATACCGCTAAAAATTGATAATAGTCCTATACTGTATCCTTCCTTAGAGGTCATCATTGTATAAAGATTATTCTTTTTACCTCATAAGATTTTCACATCTTAGCCTACATTTTTTCCTAGCTTCTATATTCCTTTCATAGAAATTGGATTATAAAGCCAGTTTAGGCTATGAGTATCTTGTAGAATTTAAATAACTCTTCAAAGACTGTGACTTTGGATCCCATTAGTTTTATTATTTCAAAAGTATTGTAATAAATAATTTTAATTGGGTTGTTCTTTTGAACGACTGGAAAAACAAAATGTGTACAATTCATGTCTCTGGGGAATTTTAGAGGTGCATTCTTTATCCTTTAGGTATTAGATATATTGATAAAAATACATTCTTTGTTATTCAGGAAAAAACATGCAAAAGAGAAATTTAGAAATGTGAAAGTTTATGTGTATTTTTCAGTCATAATATTTATGAGACTTTTCAGAAAGTGTCATATGTCAGTATGCTAGGCTTTTGCTGACGTTTCATCTTATTATAGAAACGTCATAACTTTATATCATGCACAGAAACAATTTGGTTGGTAAATCTATGGGATATTATGATTTCAGTCCCTAAATGAGATATTATATTTGAAACTATCCATCTGAATTGACACAAGGGCTTTACTATAGGTGATCTAAAACAAACAGTACAAATAAACTGTGTAAGTTTTTCCTGTCATCACTTAAAATCCAGAGAAAACGGTGTGTGCTTTATGCTAATTTACTAAGTCGCTCATGTCAGGAAAGGAGTCCATACACAAATGCACTATACATTACTAGATGCTTCATCAGACCTAAGGATTCCTTACATCTCTACTAAGACCAGGGAGAGGAAAAAATAGATTGCATTTATCAAATGTCTTTTAATGTTAGCTTCTTGCTTTTCTATAGGACCATAGAATGAACTGAGTGACTTGGTGTAATTGAGAAATCCCCCATTAAAAGTCATGTGTTCAACATAAATATTATATCAATTCTCCACTGAGACTCAAATAAAATAGTAGTAAAAAGATTTGGAAATGATACAAGACTACAGAATCAAAATTAAAGGATAGTGGACAACTATAAATGAGTGTTTGTAAAAATATTTAGAATAAGATAATGCATATAAGTTAGTGGTAACTGACTTAGCAGAGTGGCTCAAACCAATGTGTATACAATGAGGGAAAAGTGTAGGAAGCAAGCGAATTGGTGCCACAGAATAATTGGTTAGGAACTATCTAAAATTCAATACTCAAGAGATAGCAGTCTACACAACACAAGAGAGTTCAAAGTGATTGTGTTTCTAGAATAAGAACTGAGACTGGGGACAAGTGGAGCAGGCTACTGCATAAGCTGAAGGTATTATATATATTTTTAAATTATATTCACATGCTACATATAAAAAGATATAGAAAGTAAACAAATAAACATTAGGAAAGATAGCTCCTTTCTTAGTTCAAAGTATAACTTTAAGTCTTTATAGAGTGTTCAGCATATAGTAAACACACAATAATGCATATATATACAAACGAGTGAATGGTGGCTATCTCAGAGTAACTGATAACTTTTTAGTGAAAAAATATAGAGACTTAGGAAATTTATTTATTCTAATGTCACACGGTAATGGATAGATGCAAGTAACAAAACCTGGTTAGCTTCACTCTGTGCTGAATGATTTTCAATCTACATTTTGCTAGGTATATTTCATTGAGAAATAAAGGAGATATAAATTAGTATAAATATGTAACAATAGGGATCTGCAAAAAAAGACAAAAGGAGAACAAACTGTTAGCAAAAAATTATTCAGAATTGATTAACACAAATTGGACTCTATATGACAAGCAGAAAAGCAATATCTAGATTGTATACAGATGCACCACAAAGCATTAAATGATTAAACTATTCAGTCACATTAAAAAGATTGTTCAGTGCCAAACAAATTTCCCCAGAATAGCAGTCGTCAAAATGGGTACATACACATTGGAGACACCTGAAGATTTTGTAAGGTTAAATAAGCAAAGCTGTTCAAAGGGAATTATATTTCATATAATCAAATTTTATAATACTAAATGTCTCCTGCTTGGCAGAGTGCCTTTTGTTGAGGCATCATGTCAAGTGTTCTATCTTACCTCTTTATCTGAATTATCCTCATGTTCAAAAAAGAAAGGCCTACTTACATACCAGAATTTCACAATCACGTATTATACCAGGTTTTAAAATGGTCTATGCAGAGGCAAATCATGATTTTGAGATGATGGAAGCTTATAAATGATAAACATCCTGCTTTAAGAAAAATAATAAAAAGTTAGGTATGAAAGTAAATATTTATCAGGATAAGAAAAGATACCATAAATAATTACTGGAGCATTGGAGTTAGAGGTGCATGTCTTATGAAATTGCCTTAGGCATTTACCAGAACTGCTTACATAGAAATGCTTCTTGCTTGCAATCAGTCTTCATTTGTTCTCATAGAACAGCCTGCAACTAACAGTGACTCAAGCAAGCACAGGAGTCTATTCATGGGGGGCATGGGATCTGAAACTCAAATTCATTATCTTCAAGGCCATCTACTTCTGCTTCCCGATCTCCAAACAAAAATAAAATTTGAAATGTGGATGGCAGTGAAACTTCCCTTAACCAATTAACTCACCATAAACCCATGGGATAGCCATGGTTCTTTCCTTGCCTTAGATATATTTGTCCTGAGAGTAAACTGTATAGATAGAAATAGATGTTTTTGGTCCATGTTCTAAATATAGATATATTGTAAAGTAGGACAGAAAGAACTATAACAGTTTTAACTTAAAAACCATATCATACCTCTGCATTTTCACTTCTGTTCTGTAAATTGGAACTATACATATGTGGCAACTAAGGCAGAGGACAAAGGGCAGCATAAGACTGACCATAACGTTTTTGAAAATGACATTATAAAGTGTCATTTACAATAGTACTTGAAAAGCATTGAGCACAATTATCAAAAGAGTGAAGGGCAATCCACAGAATGGGAGATATTGTTTGCATATTATTAATATTATTATTTATCCAAAATAAGGGATTATTATCCATAATACTTAAAGAAAGAACTCATGCAACTCAACAACAAAATGACAAACAGCCAATTAAAAAGTGAGCAAAGGATAAGAATAGATATTTGTACAAAGAAGATGTACAAATGGTCAATAAACAAATAAAAGCCATACAACATCATGAATAATTAGGAAAATGTAAGTCAAAACCACAAATCAGATACCACTTCACATGCATTAGAATGGCTATTATCAAAAATATAATAAATAAATAAATAACATTGGCAAGAATGAGGAGAAATTGGAACCCTTGTTAATTGTGGTTGGGAACATAAAATGGTGCTGCTGATATGGAAAATAATAAGGTGGTTCTAAATATAGAATTACCATAAGAGAAAATAATTCTACTTTTATGTATATATATAAAATAATTGAATGTAAGAACTAGATTATATATTTTTATCCCAATGTTCATAGTATTATTGACAACTCATGCCCATTGAAAGATGAATGGATAAAGGAAAGATGGTATATACATAAAATGGAATATTATTCAGTCTTAAATAAAAGGAAATTCTAATACATGCTACCATATGGATGAACCTTGAAGGTGTTATGCTAAATGAAATAATCCAGCCACAAAAGGATAAATTAGAAATATTGCGTGATTTCATTTACATGAGTTACATAGAAAAGAAGTGATGTAGATACAGAAAGTAGATAGTGGTTAACAGTGTAAGGACAGAGGAAACACAGTTATTGTTAATGTGTGCTGAATTTCAACTTGGGATCATGAAAATGTTCTGGAAATGGATAGGAGTGATGGTTGCATAACAATGGAAAGTATTTAGGGCCACTGAATTGTAACACTTGAAGATGGTTAGAATGGTAAATTCTATGTTGCATATATTTTACCAAAATAAAAAAGAGTGAAGAATAATTGTAAACAGTTTAGAAAGTGAATAAAATATTTTCAATATCTCTACTCAGTTCTCCAAAAACTGCTGGGTGAAATGAGCAAAGACTTCACTAAAGGAAAGATATAACACGTAATTGATTAGAAGAATCAATATGAGAGATGTTCATTGTCCCTAAACTGATCTTTATATTTGATGGGATTACAATAAAAATACCTTTATTGTTTATGTTTGTTTCTGTAATAATTGAGAAACTAACTCTAAAACTTATATGGAAATGCAAAGGACCAGAATAGACAAAACAATTTATTTATAAATTAAAAAGCTCAAGAAAATATGCTACTTGATTTTATAACAAAAAAGCACATTAAGTAATACAATATGGTTTAGTCATAAACTCAGATATACAAATCTATACAGAATGGAGAGTTAAAAAAATTGACCTGTTCATATATAGTTAACTGATTCTGAAAACATCCACCAAGAAATAAAAAATGGAAATGATAGTCCTTCAACAATTGATTCCAATACAACTAGATATCTGAATGAAAAAGAAAAGAAATATTGAATCCATTCTTACATTGTAATGATATTTAGTTTAAAATATAATGTAGAAATAAGCATAAAAGCTGAAACTAAAAACTTCCAGAAGTAAACATTTAGAGAAAGATTTTGTAATTAGAACTCAGAAAGTCTAAATAAAATAAAACAATGATAAATTGGATTTCTTCAAAACTGATACTACTCATCCTAAAAGAAATGGAAAAATTCTTAGAAACAAACTACTAAGACTGAATCAGAAAGATATAAAAAGTCTAAATAGACCAATTACTAGTTACAGGATTGATTCAGTAATCAAAAACTTCCCAATTAAAAAAACCCCAAACCAGATGGCTTCACTGGTGAATTTTATTAAATATTTAATGAATTAATGCCAATTGTATCAAACACTTCCCAACTCATTTTACAAGGTCACAATTACCCTGATACCAAAGCCAGGGGAAAACATTGCAAGTAAAGAAAATTACAGACAAAATCCCTGATGAATATAGATGCAAATTTTTCAATAAAATATGAGCAAACCCAATTCAGTAGCACATTTTAAAAATCATACACCACCATGATGAGGTGGAATTTATACCTCGGGTGCAAGGATGGTTCAAATCTGCAAATCAAACAATGTGATTCACTTTTGATTGAATGAAAGAAAAAAATTCACATCATCATCTCAATAGATGCAGAAGTTTGAAAAAATTAAAATCTGGTCATGATAAAACCTAAAACCTCTCAATAGGTAGAGAAGAAACATAACCTCAAAATAACGAGAGCCATATGATAAGCCCATAGCTAACATTATACTCAATGGTGAAATGTTGAAAGCTTCCTCTATGATTAGTAACAAGGTAAAGGTACCTGTTCTCACTACATATATTCAACACAATAGCGGAAGTTCTTGCCAGAGCACTTAGGAAAGAAAAAGAAATAAAAGGCACCAGAATTGAAAAGGAAGAAGTAAAATTGTCTTTATTTGCAGATAGCATGATTTTATATATAGAAAAATTTTGACTCCACACACACACAAAACAAATCTAATCAAAAAATTCAGTAAGGCTGCAGAATACAAAATTAACATACAAAAATCAGTAGTATTTCTATCTACTAACAAATTATGTAAAATTATTAGAAAAAAATATGTAAAAACAAAATAAAATGATCCCATTTAAAATCATAAAAACAATAAAATACTTTGGAATAAACAGCCAAGATGGTAAAAAAAAAAACTCTACTCTGAAAACTGTAAGGCACTAATGAAAGAAATTGAAGACAACACAAATAAATGGAAAGGCATCCCATGTTCATGGATTGAAGAATTAATATTGCTAAAATGTCAGCATTACCCAAAGACATCTATATATTCAATGCAATCTCTATCAAGATTCCAATGGCATTTTTTACAGAAGGAAAAAAAATCGTAAAATGTACATGGAACCACAAAAATCAAAACCAAACCAAAATGAAAAAAGTCCTGAAGAGCAAAAGCAATCCTGACAAAGAAGAAAAAGAAATATGAGGCATCATGTTTCCTTATTTCAAGCTAAAGCCATAGAAATAAAAGCAGTATGGTCCTCAGGAAAGGTGGTCAGAAGATACAAACTTCCAGTTATAGATAAATAAATACTAGGAATGTAATGCAAACCATGGTGATTATCACTAACACTGTAGTAAGATATATAGGAAAATTGTTAAGAGAATAAATTCTAAAAGTTCTCATCACAAGGAATATTTTTCTTTTTATTATACCTGTATGAGATGTTACCTACATTTACTGTAGTAATTCTTTCACAATCATGTAAGTCCCACCCTTATACTGTACACCTTAAACTTATACAGTAATGTATGTTAATTTTATCTAAAAAAAACTGGAAAAAAAACCAGAGTAAGGAGTGAAAACAAACCAACCAAACTGATACCATTATCCCAAAGAAGCTCTCAAGAAAGTGAAAAGGCAGAATACAGATTGTGAGAAAATATTGGCAACATGGAAATTACTTGTAGGCATAATTTTGTAAAGCATTCTTACAAAGACAAGGCAATATTAAACAGGCTATAGATTTCAAAAGACATCTCACGCTAGCTTGCATTTGTCTTGATCAAGTATTCAACAATTTTAGCTGCCTTTTTTTACTAACGTTTTAACGACTCTCTTCTATTCTGAAAGCAAAGACTTGCACCCCATCTGTCTTGGCAACTGTGTTCTTTTAGATGTAGGGCTTGATTCCCCACAATATCAGCTCCAGGAGAGGCTGAATGAAAGTTGTAATATTGCAGTTTACCTGTCTCTTTGTTGTTACTGTAAGGGTGGGAGAGACGCTCTTTCCAGCTTCCAAAATCCTAAATGAAAGCTAGACATCTGAATCCCACTATCCAGGACATTTTAAACGGATCTAGAAATGCTACTACTATAACTTGTGATGCTGTCCAAATCCAGAAACAAACAAACAAAAAATAGCACTTAGAGTCTCCAGAATATTTAAAAAAATAATAAATGTAGATATGTTGTTTGGCTAAGAAGGATAATCTATACAAGACATTTTCAAGAATTCAAATATATTACATGAGTATAAAATACAAGTGTCTGGGAAAAGACATGAAAATATAAATTTAAGAAAATATTCTTTTCAAGTTTCTTAATGGTATAAAAAATAGTTTTTATTGATTAAAAATCCCAATAAAATGGTGTACAGTTTTCATGGATCCCCTGAAAGGCATGTCATAACAGCTTTATTTTAAAATATACTTATAATACAGCAGGAATCATATCCTTTGTAAATAGCTTAACTCATTTTAACAATTGCACAAGCCAAATTAAAAATGTGATAAAGACATATATATTGCAAAATTATTTTAGGAGTATATGACTGAAAATTTTAAAAAGCTCTAAAGTAAGATGATAAATCATTCCTATTGTCATTTCTCCTGCAATAGTGAGAGAAGAAATTGAAGAAACACATTTTTTTTTGTTCAGTTTCCTTTTTATTTATTAAGGTATCATTGTTATACAATCTTATGAAGGTTTCACATGAGCAGCATCGTGGTTACTACATTCACCCATATTATTGAGTCCCCCCCACACTGCATGGCAGTCACTGTCCATCATAATAGTAAGATACTATAGAGTCACTACTTATCTTCTCTGTACTATACTGTCTCCCCTGTGACTTCCCTACATTATGTGACCTAATCATAATGTTCCTTAATCCCATTCACCCTCCCTCACCACCCACCCTCTCCTACCTCTTCCCTTTAGTAACCACTAGTCCCTTCTTGGAGTCTGTGAGTCAGCTTCAGTTTTGCTTCATTGTTATACTCCACAAATGAGTGAAATAATTTGGTATTTGTCTTTCTTCACCTGGCTTATTTCACTGAGCATAATACCCTCTAGCTTCATCCATGTTGTTGGAAATGGTAGGATTTTTTTTCTTCTTATGGCTGAATAATATTCCATTGTGTATATGTACCACATCTTTATCCATTCGTCTACTGATGGACACTTAGGTTGCTTCCATATATTGGCTATTGTAAATAGTGCTGTGATAAACATAGGGTTGCATATATCTTTTTGAATCTGGGGTATTGTTCTCTTTGGGTAAATTCCTAGGAGTGTAATTCCTGGGTCAAATGGTATTTCTATTTTTAGTTTTTTGAGAAACTTCCATATTGCTTTCCACAATGGTTAAACTAGCTTACATTTCCACCAGCAGTGTAGGAGGGTTCCCCTTTCTCCACATCCTTGCCAGCATTTGTTGTTTCTTGTCTTTTGGATGGTGGCCATCCTAACTGGTGTGAGGTGATATCTCATTGTGGTTTTTATTTGCCTTTCCCTGATAATTAGCGATGTGGAGCATCTTTTCATGTGCCTGTTGGCCATCTGGATTTCTTTTTTGGAGAAGTGTCTGTGCAGATCCTCCTCCTGTTTTTTAATTATACTTCATTTGGGTATCATTAATCTACAATTACATGTGCAATATTATGGTTATTAAACTACCCCCTTCATCAGGTCCCCCACACCAACCCCATTACAGTCACTGTCCATAAGTGTAGTGAGATGCTATAGAATTACTACTTATCTTCTCTGAGTGTACAGCCCTTCCCGTGCCCCGCCAACAATATGTCTGCTAATTGTAATGTCACTTTTTTTCCCTTGTCCCTCCCTTCTTGCCCATCCTACCCAGTCCCTTTCCCTTTGGTAACTGTTAGTCCATTCTTGGGTTCTGTGAGTCTGCTGCTGTTTTGTTCCTTCAGGTTTTTTTTTTTCTTTGTTCTTATACTTCACATATGAGTGAAATCATTTGATACTTGTCTTTTTCGGCTTGGCTTATTTCACTGAGCATAACACCCTCCAGCTCCATCCATGTTATTGCAAATGGTAGGATTTTTTTTCTTCTTATGGATGAATAATATTCCATTGTGTATATGTACCACTTCTTCTTTATCCATTCATCTACTGATGGACACTTAGGTTGCTTCCAATTCTTGGCTATTGTAAATAGTGCTGAGATAAACATAGGGGTGCATCTGTCTTTTTGAAACTGGACTGCTGCATTCTTAGGGTAAATTCCTAGGAGTGCGATTCCTGGGTCAAATGGTATTTCTATTTTGAGTTTTTTGAGGAACCTCCATACTGCTTTCCACAACGAACTAATTTGCATTCCCACCAGTAGTTTGGGAGGGTTCCCTTTTCTCCACATCCTCGCCAACATTTGTTGTTGTTTGTGTTTTGGATGTTGGCCATCCTCACTGGTGTGAGGTGATATCTCATTGTGGTTTTAATCTGCATTTCTCTGATGATTAGTTATGTGGACCATCTTTTCATGTGCCTGTTGGCCATCTGGATTTCTTCTTTGGAGAAGTGTCTGTTCATATCCTCTGCCCATTTCTTAATTGGATTATTTGCTTTTTGTTTGTTAAGGTGCATGAGTTCTTTATATATATCTGGATGTCAACCCCTTATCGGATACGTCATTTATGAATATATTCTCCCATATTGTACGATGTCTTTTTGTTCTACTGATGGTGCCTTTTGCTGTACAGAAGCTTTTCAGCTTGATATAGTCCCAATTGTTCATTTTTGCTTTTGTTTCCCTTGCCTGGGGAGATATGTTCATGAAGAGATCGCTCATGTTTATGTCCAAGAGATTTTTGCCTATGTTTTTTTCTAAGAGTTTTATGGTTTCATGACTTACATTCAGGACTTTGATCCACCTTGAGTTTACCTTTGTGTATAGTGTTAGACAGTAGTCCAGTTTCATTCTCTTACATGTAGCTGTCCAGTTTTCCAACACTAGGTGCTGAAGAGGCTGTCATCTCCCCTTTGTATATCCAAGGCTCCTTTATCAAATATTAATTGACTGTATATGATTGGATTAATGTTTGGATTTTCTATTCTGTTCCACTGGTCTGTGGGTCGGTTTTTGTGCCAATACCAAATTGTCTTGATTACTGTGGCTTTGTAGTAGAGCTTGAAGTCAGGGAGCGTAATTCCCCCTGTTTTTTCCTCCTTCTCAAGATTGCTTTGGCTATTCAGGGTCTTTTGTGGTTCCATATGAATTTTAGAATTACTTGTTCCAGTTAATTGAATAAAGCTGTTGGTAGTTTGATAGGGATTGCATTGAATCTGTAGATTGCTTTAGGTACTATAGCCATTTTGACAATATTTATTCTTCCTAGCCAAAAGCATGGGATGAATTTCCATTTGTTGGTGTCGTCGTTAATTTCTCTTAGGGGTATCTTGTAGTTTTCAGAGTACAGGTCTTTTACTTCCTTCGTTAGGTTTATTCCTAGGTATTTTATTCTTTTTGATGCAATTTTGAATGGAATTGCTTTTCTCATTTCTCTTTCTGTTAGTTCATCATTAGTGTATAGGAATGCCACAGATTTATGTGTGTTAATTTTGTATCCTGCAACTTTGCTGAATTCAGATATTAGTTCTAGTAGTTTTGGAGTGGAGTCTTTAGGGTTTTAATGTACAATATCATGTCATCTGCAAACAGTGACAATTTGACTTCTTCTTTACCAATCTGGATGCCTTGCATGTCTTTGTTTTGTCTGATTGCTGTGGCTAGGACCTCCAGTACTATGTTGAATAACAGTGGAGAGAGTGGGCATCCCTGTGTTCTTCCTTATCTTAGATGAAAAGCTTTTAGCTTCTCGCTGTTAAGTAGGATGTTAGTTGTGGGTTTGACATATATGCCCTTTATGATGTTGAGGTACTTGCCCTCTATACCTATTTTGTTGAGTTTTAATCATGAATGGATGCTGAATTTTCTCAAATGCTTTTTCAGCATCTATAGAGGTGATCATATGGTTTTTGTTCTTCTTTTTGTTGATGTGGTGGATGATGTTGATGGATTTTCGAATGTTGTACCATCCTTGCATCCCTGTGATGAATCCCACTTGATCATGGTGTATGATCCTTTTGATGTATTTTTGAACTCGGTTTGCTAATATTTTGTTGAGTATTTTTGCATCTACGTTCATCAGGGATATTGGTCTGTAATTTTCTTTTTTGGTGAGGTCTTTGCCCGGTTTTGGTATTAGAGTGATGCTGGCTTCATAGAAAGAGTTTGGAAGTATTCCCTCCTCTTCTATTTTTTGGAAAACTTTAAGGAGAATGGATGTTATTTCTTCTCTATATGTCTGGTAGAATTCAGAGGTGAATCCATCTGGCCCAGGGGTTTTGTTCTTGGGTAGTTTTTTTGATTACTGATTCAATTTCATTGCTGGTGATTGGTCTGTTTAGTTTTTCTGTTTCTTGCTTGGTCAATCTTGGAAGGTTGTATTTTTCTAAGAAGTTGTCCATTTCTTCTAGGTTTTCCAGTTTGTTAGCATATAGATTCTCATAGTATTCTCTTATAATCCTTTATATTTCTGTGGGATCTGTCGTGATTTTTCCTTTCTCATTTCTGATTCTATTTATGTGTATAGATTCTCTTTTTCTCTTAATGAGTCTGGGTAGAGGTTTATCTATTTTGTTTATTTTTTCAAAGCAGCCCTTGGTTTCATTGATTTTCTCTATTGTTTTCTTCTTCTCAATTTTATTTATTTCTTCTCTGATCTACATTATGTCCCTCCTTCTGATGACTTTGGGCCTCATTTGTTCTTCTTTTTCCAATTTCGGCAATTGTATCTTCAGACTATTCATTTGGGAATGTTCTTCCTTCTTTAAATAGGCGTGGATTGCAATATACTTTCCTCTTAGAACTGCCTTTGCTGCGTCCCACAGAAGTTGTGGCTTTGTGTTATAGTTGTCATTAGTCTCCATATATTCTTAGATTTCTGTTTTGATTTGGTCATTGACCCATTGATGATTTAGGAGAATGTTGTTAAGTCTCCATGTATTTGTGAGACTTTTTGTTTTCTTTCTACAATTTATTTCTAATTTTATACCTTTGTGATCTGGGAAGTTGGTTGGTAGAATTTCAATATTTTTGAATTTACTGATGTTCTTTTTTGTGGCCTAGTATGTTGTCTATTCTGGAAAATGTTCCATGTGCACTTGAGAAGAATGTTTATCCTGTTGCTTTTGGGTGTAGAGTTCTGTAGGTGTGTGTTAGGTCCACCTGTTCTAGTGTGTTTTTCAGTGCCTCTGTGTCTTTAGTTATTTTCTGTCAGGCTGATTTGTCCTTTGGATTGAGTGGTGTGTTGAAGTCTCCTAAAATGACTGCATTGCTTTCTATTTCCTTCTTTAATTCTGTCAGTATTTGTTTCACATATGTCAGTGCTCCTGTGTTAGGTGCATATATATTTAAATGTTTATATTCTCTTGGTGGACTGACCCCTTTATCATTATGTAATGTCCTTCTTTATCTCTTGCTACTTTCTTCGTTTTGAAGTCTATTTTGTCTGATACAAGTACTGCAACACCTGCTTTTTTCTCTTTGTTGTTTGCATGAAATATCTTTTTCCATCCCTTCAGTTTTAGTCTGTGTATATCTTTGGGTTTGAGATGAGTTTCTTGTAGGCAGCATATAGATGGGTCTTGCTTTTTTATCCAGTCTGTTACTCTGTGTATTTTGATTGGTGCATTCAGTCCATTTACATTTAGGGTGATTATCGATAGATCTGTACTTATTGCCATTGCTGGCTTTAGATTCGTGGTTACCAAGGTTCAAGGGTAGATTCTTTACTATCTAACACTCTAACTTAACTTTCTTGTTAAGTTATTGTAAACACAGTCTGATGATTCTTTATTTCTCTCCCTTCTTATTCTTCCTCTCTCCCTTCTTATTCTTTCTCCTCCATTCTTTATATACTAGGTGTTTTATTCTTTGCCTTTAGTTAGTATTTGGATGATCTGCTTTCTTTGTTGTGATTTTATTTTCTGTGGCAACATCTTTTTAGCCTTAGGGGTGCTTCCATCTAGAGCAGTTCCTTTAAGATATCCTGTAGAGGTGGTTTGTGGGAGGCAAATTCCCTCAGCTTTCACTTGTCTGGGAATTGTTTAATCCCTCCCTCAAATTTAAATGATAATCGTGCTGGATACAATATTCTTAGTTCGAGGACTTTCTGTTTCATTACGTAAAATATATCATGCCATTCGCTTCTAGCCTGTAAGGTTTCTGTTGAGAAATGATAGTCGGATGGGTTTTCCTTTGTAGGTGATCTTTTTTCTCTCTCTAGCTGTCTTTAATACTCTATCCTTATGTTTGATCTTTGCCATTTTAATTATTATGTGTCTTGATGTTGTCTTCCTTGGGTCCCTTGTGTTGGGATATCTGTGGGCTTCCATGGTCTGAGAGACTAATTCCTTCCCCGCTTGGGGAAGTTTTCAGCAATTATTTCTTCAAAGACACTTTCTATCCCTTTTTCTCTCTCTTCTTCTTCTGGTACTCCTGTAATGCAAATATTGTTCCATTTGGATTGGTCACACAGTTCTCTTAATATTCTTTCATTCCTAGAGATCCTTTTATCTCTCTCTGCCTCAGCTTCTCTGTATTCCTGTTCTCTGATTTCTATTCCATTAACAGTCTCTTGCATCTCGTCCTGTCTGCTGCTAAGCCCGTTGATCGCTTGTCTCATTTCTGCATTGTCTTTGTTCACTTCCCTCACTTCCTCCCTTAGGTCTTGTATATCTCTCTGTAGATCCATCAGTATGGTTATGACTTTTATTCTGAATTCTTTTTCAGGAAGATTGTATATATCCGTCCCATCAGGCTCCCTCCCTGGGGTTGTCTGGCTTAGCTTTGTTTGTACCATATTCCTGTCTTTTCGTGGTGATAGAAGTGGTCCCTGCTAGGCGCCACGTGTGTCTGCTGGGCTCTTTAAGACTTTTAAAAAGAAAGAAAAAAAAAAAGTAAAAATAAAATAAAAAGAAAGAAAAGAAAAAAAAAGAAAAAAAAAAAAAACCCTGCCTTGAGTAGATTCTATGAGGATGCTGATGCTGTAGGTGGCGCTGCTGCTCCACTGTTCCATTCCGCCGGGCACTTTGTGGCACCGGCTGAGGGGGGAACAAATGGGAGGCTGCTGATCTCTGTGGGAAGCCTTGGTGTGGCTTCTTTGTCCAGCCACTGGCCAAGGTGTCCGAAATTCCCCAGGACTCCCAGCCTGCTGCTCTGGGTATGCTGGGACGATTTTGTTACATTGTTGGGCCCTTGTCTCTTTAAGACTTTTAAAAAAGCATGTGCTTTTCTTTTATACCGGGGAGCCGGCTGAGAGGACCCAGCTGCGCCGTCCCTCTCAGATCCTGTCTCTCTGTCTCTCCGATCTCTAATACACCGCACCATGTGTGTCAGCACTCCCGGCGCAGATCACCAGGGCTTGTTATTTGGTGGGCCTGTGCTTCCACTCCCTTCCTGCTCTAAATCCTTTCCTCCCGCTGGTGCGCTGGGGTGGGGGAGCTCTCAGGTCCTGCCGGGTTGCGGCCCCATATCCTACCCTGTTCGTGAGCGCTGAATCCCCGCAGGTGCAGCTCTGGCCGGGCTGTTGTACTGTATCTTCTGGTCTCTCTTTTAGGGAGAGTTGTATTTGTTGTATTTTCATAAATATATATGGTTTTAGGAGGAGATTTCCGCCACCCTGCTCACACCGCCATCTTCCCAGAATTGAAGAAACACATTTTAAAAGTTTCAATGGTAGGTGTGATATTAGTTATAGGCAGAAACACAGAAAGAATAAAGGGAATGTAAGAGGTAGGGGTTAAATTGTGAATAAATTTGTTATTCTAGCCTGCTGATTGAGAGTTTATCCATAGTTAACTTTTTTTCCACTCAGCTACTGCTTTCCATTTAAATAAATACAATTAGGAGCATTGTATTGCCTAGCATTGTGCTAGGAGCATTGTACTTCCCTGAGAGGATGGCTCCAAAGACTACAGACAATGGGATTCATCCGCTTCATATTAGTAAGTTCAGTTGACATTGTATAGATTTTGACTGCCTGATGAATCAGCTCCTTTCTCTGTAGAAATCTGTTATTCCCAATAAGGTCAAAAAAATACACTGAGTTTGGAGTAAAGAGGGAATTGTCAATAATTTTATAAAGTGATGCTAACACCAAAGAAAACAATATGAATACCAATATGTCTTTGAAATTATGGGGAAAAAATATCTTAAAATTTAGAAAATGCTGAAAGAAATCTAGTCATTGACTAATTTAAAGTACCCACTAATGCAGTTCACTTATTTATCCAGTCTACCCAATTACATTACTAGAGAGCATAGTTTATCAAGAGTTCTCAACATTTGGACTTAGGAGACTATGTGCCTTTTAGTATATTTATTATTTTACAATAAAATATTAATGTATCATTTTAATACTTGAAATCAATTCACTGATTGGTTTTATTTGTGACGCTGTAGCATTATTCTTTCCTATTCGGGTAGAAACTCCCACTGTGTGTATTATCTGTGGGTTGCTTTTCACTCCTTGCTGCTTGGGAAGGGAAAATCCTCCTTCACCCAAACTCAGGCAGCCACAGTGTAGGCAAGTGACCTACGGTTGTTTAGTGTGACACTCCAGCTGGGACATTCTTGCTTGAGTACCTGATACAAGAAGTGCAGACATCACAGCAATAAAGATGATAGTGGCCATCAGAGTTGAAATGGGAAGGTCCCGCTGAAGGTGACTCACTGACCTCAGGTCCTAGGAATGAAAGCTCTGGAGCTCTATGCAGATCTTTCCTGTCCAAAGCTTGTATCTAACCCTCCAATTACATACATATACTGCCCTGTTCCCTAAGCTGATTCAAATGAAACAACACTTAGAGTATCATAGCTAAATACAGATTTCATAAGACATAAGCATATTACTTCCACAGCTTGGCCTATGACTTATTACTCATTATTTAAAGAGTATCTCATAGTACAAAACTGACAATCACCCCTCAATGCTATTAATATTGCTACTGGAAATTAATATAACTTACCTCAATAAATTTAACACCAGATATCATCCCTCACTGTTGTTTTGATTCAGCTTCAGATGAAGCTCATGTTTAGAGCATATATGAAAACTCCCTATATTTAAATATGATAGTCATGCTCATTAAAAGAGATGTTTATACTCTTAGGGGCACAGGAAAACAGATTTCTTGATGTAGCAACAGAATTTCAACCCCCAACTCATTTTACCTGATATGGTGAGCAGACATACTCTATTTAATTGTTTTGCCTTCTCACTCCCCAACAAGAAAGTAGCTGCAGTCATACCAGTAAATGTGCCCTTGTCATCTTTCTTGTGTAAGATGTGGTCTTTTAACAATTATGAAGTGAAATTTGTATGAACTTTAATGAATGGGAAAAACACAAAGTTCTGAGTGCACTGGAGAGTTCAGTGTCATAAAAGATTTCCTAAAATATGCTCTTTCATGTATATTTTTTGATCATTCACATCTGGAGCTTATATTTGATTAACCATATGGCACTTCATTCTTCTTTACAATCATTTCCTCTTCATTCAATATTATCTGTCCAAGTTCATCAGCATACAATTTCATTTTGCCTTCAGTTGATCTCTCCTGATACATTATTCTGTCTTATAAAGTTTCTCAGAATTTTTTGAGCATAGTTTAGCAATTTTCTAATTATGAATATCCATCATATCTTCTTACAATTTCTGCCCTTATGCTGTGTTGTAGACAGTGAAGCTAACTCCCCTTTCTTTAGTCATTGCATATTGCTCATTAGTTTGTCAAAATTCTCATCTTAGTTTTTCCATTCTTGGAAATGGGAATGAGGTCTAATCATGGATGAAAAAAAATTACCACTGATCATATTATGAACATCATAATTGCACAGGTACACTTCTCAGTATAGCAATTTAATATTTTTAAAACCTTCCCTCCCTTCAAATACTTACTTGTTTTCATAATGAAAGCCTTATAACCTACAAGCCCACAAACAATAATTAACAATTGTAACAGATTACCACAAATGTGGGGGCTTATAACAGTGGACATTTATTCTCACAATTCCAGAAGACAGAAGTTTCTGACCAAAGCACTGCAGAGCAGCTCTCCCTCTGGAGTAGGGGAGAATTCGTTATTTTCCTTTCTCACCTTTGAACAGCTGTAGCAATTATTTGACTTGTGACCTCATCACTCCTATCTATGCCTTTATGGCCACATTGCTTTCTCCTATTTGGCAAATCTCTCTGGGCCTCACTCTTGTAAGAACCCTTGCTAGTGGATTTAGGGCACACACAGATAATAGAGAGTAAGTACCTCACTCAAAATCTTTAACTTAATCACATCTTTTGCTACATAAGGTAAAATTTACCCTAATTATATGAGGTAATAGTCACAGGTTCTAGGATTAAGATGTGGACATGTCATTGTGTGCCTATTATTCAATCTACTCTGTACATAAATGGCATCACTATTCAAATCACAGACAAAAAACTTCTGAAAAATTATGACTCATTTAAGGGATTATTTTATTTTTCACTCTACATTAAGTTATTAAGTTACACACACTAAGCAATATTTACTATTAACAGTAATGATAGCAATGCCTTTCCTACGTACTTTTTCCCATCACAAATAACCCTAGAATACAATGTGTAAATTATACACTCCCATTTTGCATCTGAAATTCAGAAAAATATGCCCCAGTCACAAAGCTGCTTGATGGGAAGAGTGAAATACATAAGAGTAGGAAATTTTTTTATTTACTTATACTTATGAATCTGCAAATTCCACCTCAATAAGCTGTGATTATGGTTATTTGTGTGGGATACTTTACCTGCAAATGCAACATGAGCAGAGAAGTAATCATGGCAGGTATGTGAGGCTTGGAATGTTGTAAAAAAATACTGAGAAAAAAAGACAAAAATAGTCTCATAACTTCCACTAATGAAGTCAATGAAACCTTTTTCTTTTTTTAATTGCAAGTGTAGTTGATATACAATGTTATATTGGTTTCAAGTATACAGCACTGTGGTTCAACAGTTACACACATTATTAAATCCTCCCCCCCACTAGTGCAGTTACTGTCTGTCCACATAGGAAGATGTCACAGAACCACTGGTTATATTCTCCATGCTGCACTTCCATCCCCATGATCAACTTACATTACAATTAAGATTTTTGTGGTTCTTTATCTCCCTCACCCTCCCTACCCATCCACACCAACCTCTACCCCGTGGCAACCACCAAACCCCTCCAGGGTCTATGAGTCTATTGTTATTTTGTTCATTTGTCTTGTCTTGTTTTTAATTTCCACATATAAATGAAATCATATGATATTTGTCCTTATCTACCTGGCTTATTGTACTTAGCATAATACCCTCTAGGTCCATCAAGTTTTTGCAAATGGCAGGATTTCTATTTTTTTTATGGCTGAATAATATTCCATTATGTATATATACCAACATGGAAAATCCAGGGTCATCTCTAATTTAAAGTCACCTAGTTATATCTGCAAAGTTCCTTTAGAGAAGTAGCTAGATTAGTATTTGATTGAATAGCTAAAAGCCAGGATTATTAGGGAAAGGGAAATCTTTATAATTCTACCTTCCATACTGATCAACAGGAAACATATCCTAAATATTATCTATTAATATTATATTTGCTCAAAGAAACTGAAATTTGGTCTCCTATAATTAAAATATTGGCTAATTCAAAATCTCATAGAATCATAGACACATACAAATAGAAGTTATTTTCTTAGTGTATTCTTTCTCTTATTGAAGTATCATTGATATACAATCTTATATAGGCTTCAAATATACAGCACAGTAGTTCAACAGTTATCCATATTATTAAATCCTCACCCCCACTAGTGCAGTTACTATCTGTCAACATGTAAAGATGTTACAGATTCATTGGTTATATTCTTGAAGCTGTACTACTATCCCTGTGCCCAACTTACATGACTGAGAATTTTTGTGCCGCTTTATCCCTCTTACCCTTCCCACTGACCCATTCGAACCTCTGCCCCATGGTAACCACCAGTCACTTCTTAGGGTCTATGAGTCTACTGCTGTTTTGTTCATTTTGTTTTGTTTTGTTTTTATATTCCACAAATAAGTGAAATCATATGTTATTTGTCTTTTTCTGCCTGGCTTCCTTCACTGAGAATACCTTCTACATCCATCCATATTGTTGCAAATGGCAGGATTTCTTTTTTTATGGCTAAAAAATATTCCATGTGTATACATACCACATCTTTATCCATTCACTTATTGATGCACACTTTGGTTGTTCTATATCTTAGCTATTGTAAGTATTGTGGAGATAAACATAGGGATGCATATATCTTTTAAAATCAAGGATTTTATTTTCTTTGGGTAAATTCTTAGAAGTGGAATTACTGGGTCAAATGGTATTTCTATTTTAGTTTTTGACGAACCTCCTTACTGCTTTCCACAGTGGCTGCATCAGTTTACATTCCCACCAACAGTATATAGGGTTCCCTTTTCTCTGCATCCTTGCCAATACTTGTTATTTCTTATCTTTTGGATAGTGGCCGTTCTAACTGGGTGTAAGGTGATACCTCTTTGTTACTTAATAGGGTGAAGATCAGGAAATTAAATCTCTTGCTTGTAATTCTGCACTGATGATGCAATAGTTTCTGTGGATGTTATAAGAAAAAGAAATGCTTTACATCCTTAAAAAATGAGAATAATGAAAATGTACACTAAAGCAGAAGAGGGAAAATATATATTCCAAGAGAGAAAACAGTACAAAGATACAATTATATCTGTCAGCATTAGACTTGCCGGT
The DNA here is from genome assembly GCA_029783875.1 of Phataginus tricuspis. NCBI lineage: Eukaryota > Metazoa > Chordata > Mammalia > Pholidota > Manidae > Phataginus > Phataginus tricuspis. The sequence continues at coordinate 6,230,377 of JAQQAC010002701.1, read as the reverse complement.
GCCTTGTTTTTCAACCAGCAGGTAATTCAAATTTTCTATTGCAGGAATAAAAGGAAAAGGACAAAACCTCAGAGAATCACCAAATAAATGAAAGTAAAATAAACCCATTCAACTCGTTGGTGTTCATTTGGCTACAGTGCTAAATAAGAACCTTTTCTAATATTGATTACAGTAAAACATTTTTAATACATATTTGCCCAACACTGAAACCATAAGGTCAAGCCATTTACAGTGCATTAGGTGGGAAGAAATACTCTAGGAGGAACCAAACAAAAAGAGTACAGTTGAACAATTTATAGAAAGTAGGAAGTCAAATAGTTTCAGCAGGAAAAAAACACACAAGTCCTTCAGTCAGCTAAATTGAAGACTATAGAGGATATTATCTTATGAACTTCTGAATGTATTTTATATGTAAAATGAAACAAAAATGCTAAATACATACATTAAGGTTGTGAAATTATACCTAATGCATGTGCATTGTTTTCTTGGTCTGTTATTCTTTCTCAGCATTTGCAGTAGTATGCATTTTGTTGGTCAGCATTACTTCCTTCCACTTACAAAGTATCAGCTGGCCAGAAACTCAGGAGAAAAGCAATGAATCTAATGATTACAATTTCAAGACAGATTTGTATAGTAAAAATAACTTTTTGGACTCCAATTTTAGTTGTGATCTGTTTGGGTAAAATTAAGTGTCATGACACTGACTTTCTACACATACTTTACAAGTGTAAAGGGGCATATGCAGAAGTTCGTGACTGTTTTTCTGTTTGTGAAGTACTGTACTGAACGATGCGTGTATACAAGCACCCGGAGCACTGAGGCATAATTACCTGCCACTTAACTTTAATTACTCTTTAAAAGCCTTAAACTATCTGTTTAACTAATTGGTGATATCACATGAAGAAAAATTATACTTCAAGCTACTGTAAGAACTCTTCAATGTCAGTTCAACCAATGGTATTTTGGGTTCCATTTTCCAAGTAACAATGAAATAAGTCTAATATATAAGAAATTAGAAATATTTTCCAGTCCTACAACTAAATGATATTTAAGGGCTATCATTCTCTAACATGAGCATCTTCCTCATGTGCCCTAGCATTTTACATTTAAAATTGAATGCAGGGGATAGCTGACCATCGTATGTGAATCCTACTCAACTAAAATGCAGTCTACTTCCATATACACATATACTTATATATAATTTATATAAACTTCTATAGATACAAATATGCTTTACACATATAATTTATATACTTTAGCCATTGCCAAGTGCTGCACATTACATTTGTAGCATTTGTAAAGCAGATTTTTATGCCCTAGTAGTTTTATTCAAAATATTTCCTTAAGTTACAAAATCATGAAATTAATTTCTCCTCTAGAAGGCAAAACATACTTGAATAGAAAGTATGCATTCTTCTACAGTGTATTTTTATATAATTTATTTTCTACAATGTATTTTTATATAAGATTACAGAAATTATACCATTCTCTTGGGAAAATAGTCCAATAATGTTTGTTACATATAACAGTTTCAATTTTTGACAATAAATTGGATGTTAACTTCCTATAGAGTGTAGATATTTCAGGTACAACATCATGTTTTATAAACAGACAACCCTAAATTACTTTTCTTGGTAATATTCTTTAATGAAAGAAACAGTAAGTCATTCTTCTTCCAAATGGCATGACTCTGATATCATGTATCACAAACAAGTACTGATTAATAAGACTCAAAAAACTACCAAGAACATAGAAAGTTATAACAGGAAAAGTAGTAAAATGATTCAATTTCAAGTTTTTAATATGAGACTATATCACAGAAAATATCTTAAACCTCTAAAATATCTTAGAGGTTTAAAATTTAGTTATTCCTAGTGACATACTGTGAAATAGACTCTGGGTATTTGTTGTTGTGTCAGCAATCTGGACTGCTGTATTTAATTTTCTTTTCTCTGACTATGTGAAAAATTCTGTCCTTATTTTGACATAATGCTTTTTGTGGATAATAATATGAAGTTAGAAGCCAGGAAAAAAATCATATTACTAAATTATGTACGTATGCATGTATATATTTTTTTGTTCCAACAGGATTTAAAGAGACCGACCAAAAAATATACAACATTGAGAATTAATAAGAATAAATGAGAGTTAAGGAAACTGTTAGAAATTATTTGGCAATTTAGGAGTTATAATTTACCACAGTGCAGAGTACCTTTTGTTAAGGTGTTATTGTTCTTTTTCTGACACTTTACATTTTAAATATATTCTCAATTAGTTTTTATTAATTCTAAATTATTGCTGGATAGAGTAGGAGGTAGAATAGGGACATATGAATTTAAATGACTTATACAACAATTTGGTTAGATATGTCACTATATTAAAATCTATAAGCAGCTATTCTGATTCATGCTAGACCAACTAAGATGCCATTAAATAAGGCAAAATAGGAAATATAATAATAGAGTGTAATGGAGAATTGAACATGTATCACTTAATTTAAAAAATAAGAGAAGTTACTATAAGTGTTGGTGAAAGAGGAGCACTTGATGTAAGAAAAAAAGTAACATGGATACAAATAAAGAAATAGGGACCTAAATCTGACTTGGTAGGCGGCACCTCAAATATATAAGGTAAATAGTTCCTAGGTTGTTTTAGTATCTTTGTTATCTTTTTTTAAAATTCACTTGTAAAATAGCAAAGATAGACGTTATTATTCTTTTCATTTAGAGTTTAGAAAAATTGAAGTCTGTAGATTATATTCACAATTGTAACAGGTGTAGCTGCTTTACCACCCCCTCCTGACTGCTTACATTAAAAAAATACGTCAGTTACATACAATATTTTTGGTTGCGTATGCATTTCACATCTGATCCAAGTTGTCACTCTCTGTTTACAGCAGGATAGGTAGTTACAGGAGGGATTAAGGAATATTTGAAGGGTGAAACAAGATCTTACCATACAATACACACACATAAACACAAACACAGAGGAGAACGCTTTTGAACATTTAAAGAATTTTTTCCAGGGTCTCAAATTTAAGATGCAATTATAAACAGTTAAAAAGAGTATTGAATTTTATTCAACAGTTTATTGAATTACTTATGGATGTTTATAACATAAATTTATTTCCATAGTTATTGCTTTAAATGCTTAAAGTATTGTGGGCCTATGAAAATTCCTTTGGGCCTGAAACATCTCTCTCTCCGCCCTTAGGAAAAGATTTTAAATTTCAACAACCTCTTTTTCAAAAACTCAAACACTTTGCTTTTGATCAAAATCCAAAGAACGGAATGATCATTGGAGCCTAATCTATGTAAGAAATTTTCTTCAATGCTTAGGAAAACCACAAATGCTCTTTGTTCCAATCATCAAATAGTAATTTAAACAGTGAAAGCAATTATAAAAGAAACTAGGTTTTGTATAGTTCAAATAATTCTCCAAGGGAAAGGATTTATGAAAGCCCAAACCAGGCCTTTGCAAGATGATGCTCTGTAATGCTTTCAGATTCCTATCTTATAAAGACAAAGATAAAATATGGAATATATGAGGAAAAGGACAGATTTTGTACAAGAAGAAGAAGGAGGTTTTAGGTTAGGTTTTACCACTCACTAGCTATTTGAATAGGATGAAGATTTATAGCCTTTCTCTATCCCAAATCATAAATTAACAAAGGGTGCGGTCTCTCATTTTAAACTGTGTTTCTTTGAAACTGAGTGTCCCAGGAAGGTACCACAGGGCTATACCAGAAAGAGTGAGAGGAGAGTCAGATGGACAGTGCCACAGGCCTGTCCCTAATTTAAGAAGGACAAGTATATTATTTACTAAAATGTATCATATATAGATATATAATTTAGGTATTTTTTATTTTAAATTATTTAAAAATTCCATGTTAAAATATTTATTATTGTGTTATGTCAATAAAATAAAGCATAGATGCATGTAACGCATGTCGAACTTTCATGGACCTCAGTATATCGTTACAGGACTTCTCCTTTCTAGATGAGAAAAATGAGGCAAAAAAAAAAATGACTGAATTGTACAACATCACAAATGTAGGAATCGGCTGGTCTGAAATTGAATCACAGTGTTACATTATTCCAAGCACATTGCTTGTTGTGTCCTCTACTGTCCTAGCCACCAGGGCCCTTCACTCGTATCCACTTGTTTCACATGGAGGTCCTTGGAGACCGTCTAGTGTTCCTGAAGTGAATGTGAAAGAGCAGTTTTATATTAATACATTTCATCTTTATTGAAAGGTTGTCTATATGTAAAATATAAATATTTTACCCAATTCTGTTATGATACAAGATTATTATGATATAATAGCATTATTAATAAAGGAAGACACTAATAATGAAAATTTTCATGTTGGGACACCTGGCCTTTCCTTGTTCCTTCTTCTGGAGAGGGTTTGTCTCCTCTTTTTGCAAAGTTTCCTCTTTCCCACGTGGCCTTCTTGAGTTTCTTTCTCCCCAGTCAAGTGGTAGTGCCATTAGCCATAATAAATCAATCAGATGCCATGAGTTGTGACAGTTGTTTCTTTGACTGAGCCTCTTGTGGCCTTCCAATAGATGTATATTTTGCTTAAATTAGTCAGATTTCTGTTGGCTGCTTACAAAAACCACTAATGATATAGGTATATAAAATGTTCCTTATGTGATGTAATTATAATATTCCAATATCTAGAAGCATTTTCAGTTCATAGGCATAAAATATACACTTTTCAAATCAAGCACCTTAATGAAATTAAACACACACATATCCACGAACACACATATTTTTTTATGTTGGATTTAACAAATTAGAAAATGTCATCAAAAGATGGTACCAAACACTTATATATTTTTCAAAACTTTGCCTTATCCTCCAACACGAAGTGATCCAAAAGTTTTACTGCGTTTTGTGTTGAGTGGTGTCCGCCACTGGAGGAATTAAGTCTATGATGCATTAATTCTCCTCCTCAGGGCCTTTGAACTTGCTGCTTCTTCCATTTGAAACATTTTGCTCCTAATATCTGTCTTCTACTTCCGTCAGACTCCTTATGAAACACCTCCTTATTAAAGTGATTTTCCAGATCACACTTCATTAAATAACAGTCACTAATATCAGCATCTCCTTAAAACCTTAATTTTTCTTCACATCCCCTATTCACTCTTTGCTGTACATTTAATTTGTGTTTATTTCTATCTCCACAAACCTCACCCCCAATATACACCAGAATTAAAGTACCAAAACAAGAGTATGTTTTGTTTCACCTGTACTAGGATATTACTGGTACAGAATATATTTTAATAATAATGTGAATATATAAATGAATGCCTTGTTATTGACTATCCATCTTGAATATACAATAGGTAGTCTGGATTTCTTTATGAAAAATATTAATATTAGAGAAGGCTAAGAATGCATCAAAATTTGGATTTCTGCCCATACAACACCAAATATGTTATGACCCTTGTAATTGACCTATAGCTACATTAGACTAAGGAGTTTTGCTGATGTCCTATGCTTTATATATAATGATGGAGTTGATCTATGACTCAGTTCAAAGTTGAAAATTAGAATAAATACTCATTGCCCAAACCAAGATTATTCTTTACAACTAGATGGTTCTCTGCTTCTGTGCCACATCTGTGCCATGATTAGCTTTGCTAAAGGTGAGAATTCTTGTGCCTATGGCTCAGCTGTGCCCTGTGGGATTTTTAAGTCTTCTTAATGGTGTAACAGAACAGGTTGTTATTAATCATCAGTTCAGATGAACATTGCCCCTTTCCAGTCACCTAGACTCTCTCCTTTCTCCTCTAACTTTCCCCTTTTCTTCGCCAACAGCTAACAAAATCGTACCACTGTGTGCATGCTTCTCAGTGATGTAAAAAAGCATTTTTAAAAAATCATCTTCCATTTCTTCACTATAATAATCCTGAGGCAAGGCACAGTAAAGAGAAAGACGATATCTAGGAGCCAGAAATGGACTATTGAGAGTCTAGTCATTACAGCAAAAGGCACCCATTGGCATCTCAATAAAATGTGAAGCTTAGTGACTAAAGGGCTTTCATGAAACGTGTCGTCCTCACTCTTAAAAGAAACACCAGAAATTTTCCATTTCTCCTTCTGGACATAACAGTATCTGTTCATAATTCCTGGAAACGTTGTGGCCATCTTGCTACCTCCCTGAAATAAAGAACAGCTCCAATGTACAGAGAAGCAGAACCAGAGCCCAGATACATTACTGGGAGTTTTTGTTTCTTCTGTGACATTTATTATGTGAAACAATGCTTCTCTCTTCATTTAAACAAACTAAGTTAAGCCTTCTGTTTACACATCTGAATCATACTAATTGATCCTTGTGATGACATGAATTGAGAACAAAAATTTAATTTAAAGGCTTTATGAGAAATCATATCATCATACACCAAACATTCACTTAACTAATAAAATAAGATTAACAAACTCCAATTCCAAATTTTTCTACATTCTTTTGAAAAAATTTTAATATCAATTGCCACCTAACTGAAAAGTCACAACTTAAGGATTAAAAATGACATGTATGATGATATGCCAGATACCACTATGAGATTTCAATCTTTGTATTTAAACCACACAAAAGTGGTCTTGACAGGGAGAATAATTCAACTTAGGTTCTTCTAAATTGGTCAAAAAATAAAAAAATAAAGCTGTCCTATCCAAAGCAACATGTGTCAAGGGGGAGGCGGGCTTGATCAGAATGCCAGAGAGTGGAGTTGAGGGGCCAGAGGTCTGCTTGCCTGGGAGGCATCCCTGACTTAGCAGCTACAGTTAGTGAAGAGAGTGCCGGAACCGGCAGATCTAGGAAGGTCACAGTCACAAAATTCACCCACAACCTGGCTGCCATGCCACAGGGTTGACAGTCACCCCACTGGAGGGGCAAATGAAACCAAATCAAGCCACATCCTGAGATCTGAACACTCCCTCTGTGAGTGACGTTAGCGTCTTGCGTGCTGAGTTTGCCTTTGAAGAGTTGTCAACAGGCTTCTGTTTCCATCACTATCCTCAACAAATGCTGAATTTGCACACAGTTCTTTTTATAAAGTAGTTCAGCCATTGAAGGAACATCTCCCACCCACACTAACCTCTGGTGACCATGTCAGAGGTAACGGCCTGCACAGTCTTTAGGGTATGTGGCCCACTATGGCCAATAGTCACAGAGCCATAGTCCCTCTGTGATCCCAGTGTCTGAAAGTTTCATTCTACTGGGCTATGGTTCTTCCTTTGGAGTTCTTATGAACCTACTCAGGTTTAGTCTTCATACTCACTTTCAGACCTACTCACTTGAACTAGGACTTCTGGGAAACACTTCATAACCCAGTAAGCCAGTCCTCTGATCAAAGAGAGGATAGTTAGTTAGTTTTTATTGCTATAAAGGAAGTCTAGACTTCAGACACAATGGCCTGAATATCTTTATTGTTATGAAATACTAAGGCAAACTGATTTCTCAGATTTTCTCATTATATGGCATTTCAGGTAAACCATCCTGCTATACTTCAACTGCCTTTATGCTTTTGCATGATATCTATGAAATGGCAAATAGGCTTTTATGTGTTAGATAGAGGTAAGATTAAATACTAAAATAAATGTTACAATTTTTCTATATTATGTATGAATAATTTAATTTACATTTGGTTATTCATTACTTTTCTTTGCTGATCTTGGTATGGTAAATCAAGAACTGATTATACTTGTTTAAACACAAGTAAACTGAATTAGATTGGGTCCCAGAAAACATTCCCTCCAATCTCAGATCATGAAGGGAGAGAATCACTTAAACAGAACAGATTATATGAATCTATGAGCATAGCAGACATGGTTTGTTTGGACATGCTAAAGCTAAGATTATTAGTTTAATTTAAACCTGTTTTTCCCAAGATGTATAAACTAGACTTCTTAGTATACAAAGATGCAAAACCAATGCCAAACTACCAATACATGTATTTTGGCATTTATTTTATATTCACAAGTAATTAGGAAGTTAGGAAACTTTTAGGATATTTGAAAAAGCAATTTTAAATACATAACAAAGTTTATGCAAAACAACCATTTTTAACAGAAATATTACCTGCATGTTGGGAAAGACAGTCACCCTAGTATAGCTACATAAGAATGTACTTTGTGCCTAAAGCATATTCCATGGAGATAAAGAAACCTCACAATCTGCTGGTCATATCACCTTCTTTGGGGACCTTTCTCTGTCTAGACTTGATGGGTCCTCCTTGGTGCATCATACTGCAGAACTGGTCCTTCACTTGCAGCACAAGAGGGTGTGTTCGGACCATGTCCATGCACTGGCTTCAGGCAAGATCCACGGGCCACAGAGGACCGACTGTTGAAGCTGATCTTGTTCCTTATTCTCTGTGTGCAAAGCACTGTTCAGGGCAGTGCCTCCGTGAGTCATGTCCTGCTTGGTGACCCCAGCACTTACGGGCCTCACACTGGGGTGATGGCCTGCTGAGGCTGCTGCTCCTAGTGGTAGGCAGTGTTTTGCTCTTTGCTGTCGTCCACTCGGTGGGATTCTTACCCTGGAGATGGTAAAAGGTGTCACTTGCTTGACAGTGCATATTTGCAACTTAATATAAATTACTAGCAAAAATACTTAAAAATCTTGCACTAAAAACAAAGACACTTTTTGTGAAATTTCCAAACAGGATCATATTTTGTGTATTAAAGAGTAAACTTTAAAAAATAAAGAAAAACTTCCTATAGTTATGATAGTGACACATATTTACTATAACCCTGAAGATAACACAGCCTGTGTTGCTGTTCCTAGCCATTTCTGATGGCTGAATTGGTGGACAACTGACATAGGCTGACTCAATAACATATTTCTTCTTAAAAATTTAGAATCTGAGTCTAGCGTTAAAAGCATTTGACTGAGCTGGTAATGGTGACTGGACAACAAGAACCTGAAAACTTAGGGCACAAGACCTCTCTTTTGAAGCATCCATGATGAGAGAATGTAGAAATAAACAGCAGAGTGTAGACAATAACCAAGAAAAGGACAAACATGATTCAAGTTTGCAGAAGAGACGAGAGAACATGTGGCATCAAGAAAGGAATAGTGACAGCCTCTGCTTCTGTCCTGACAGCTTTCCAGGAACGATTTTCAGTCACTGCTGAGGCCGGGCTGCATTTTCTCCCCATGAGCCTAATGTGATTTCTTGTTATTCCTAACAATAATGCTGACAATAATAGCAATAAGAGAATTGTTCAGCGGTAAAATTTAGTAAATGTACAGCAAAATCTTCCCAGGGCCTTCTTCTGGTATTTAGCCAGGCTTGAAAACCATGCACTTGTAGATGCTTTCATAACAATTTCTCAATACAAATTTTTATAGGAAAGCAGATTTTATATTGGAAAACAATGTATCCTTGAAAAGATAAGGTGTTAGTTATTCACACGTAATAGTGTTACAGTAGGTTTCCAGAGGGCTGACATAAGCTTTGTGCAATCCCACTCATATTTGAAGCACTTCTAAGAATCAACCTACCATTACTCAGTTCTCACCATTTCTGAAGACCTCTACTCGGAAAGAAGGTACACCAAGGGAATGGGACATAGAAATAAAAAGTGAGGAGCTAGAAGTAGTGTAAAAGGAATACTTCAAATACAAAGGGATAAAGGTCGTTAAATTTCTTTCTCTCTCACCTCTCCAAAGGACAGGAGTATTAAAAATTAACAACAGAAATTGCTGTATGATAACAGAGGCACCAAAACTCTTCTGTTTAGCCACACAATGGAAAAATAACACAAACATTTGTAAAAAGTTAGAGGCTTTATTAGCACATTATAGGACAGAATGGAGAAATGGGGAAGGTTTATTGCATCTCAGAGCGTCCCAGTTTCGGACCTGGGAATGGCAAAGATTCCACCAAAAAGCCCTGAAAGGACAGAAGGGAACAAACCTGTCTCACTGCTGCCACCAGCATGAACCACTTGAGGAAATTCATTTTAAAGTTCATTAACAGATATTTAGTTTCTGCCTCATAATGCTAAATAACATCAGAGGCACTGGTGGTACAGATTTTGATGAAGTTATGCCACAAAGGCAAAATTATTATGGCACATACACTGTAACCTGAGGAAGGGTAGAAATGTGACTGTCATAGGCTAATGGAAATTCAGAAGGTGCCCCAAGGCTTAGTGAGGGAAATCTGGGACCTAAGGAGGTGTACGGTAGGAATCCTTGTCCTCTTTGAGATATCTCCCAGGACTAGTCAGTGTCTTATATTTTCAATAAATCCCATATTTAGTTTCACCTGAAGAGAAGATCTTCCCTTTTCTCTCTCTGGAAAGCACATATATACGTATGTGTTCAAAAAGATTATATATATAAAACATATATATTATTTTATATTTATATGTTATATGTCTATATTTAAAATTATTATTTTAAATAGATGCATGTAATTTTAACATGACTGGAATAAATTAATCCAGGTTTTCTCAGCATTTAAATAAACCTTAATTTAAATGAAATTATATATCAGAAGCACCCTTTCCAATAACTGTTAAGGTGTGTTGTGCTTATTCATGCTTAAGACTGTACAAAATGTAGAAATATTTTATTGAGGGAGGATGTGGGTAAAATTGTAGTATTTCCAGAATCTCTCGCCTGGCCTTAGTGCATCTCCATATCGATAGGTGTTTCCAAGGGGTGGAGAGAGGTAGTTCATCTCCATATCAATGGGTAATTACAAGGGGAATCAAAGGCATATCTGGACCGAAGAGGTTAGGTGGGGTCCCTTTTTGCAGCCAGATTGTGAGAGACACAGGTGAGCAGAAGTGAATGACTGCTTGTAAGGAATAAATGGTTTTTTGCACTTTATTTCTCCCTTTGACTGATTTTGAATTCAAAGGTATTTTGCCCTGGGACTTTTCCCCTGGAGTTACCGAGGATTAAGAAATATCCCAATCATTCCATCTTTCACAATGCAATGTTATTTAAATGGCCCCTCAGAGCATGTTTTTAAATATATATTAGTTTTCAACAAAGCTATTACCACCCAAATTATTTTATGCAGAATTGGAGAAAAAAAACATGAAGGTTGTACTCTGAACAAACTTCTCTCTTAAAAATAATTCTTTTTTCTAACTGGTAGTTACAAAAGCACAGTACAGATAGAATAGCTACTTGGTTTCTGGTGAGAGTGAGCAAAGGTTATGCATGTCACATATATTCAGAATTAAGTCAGATAGTAGATTTTAAATGTTGCAAGGCAAGTTATAAAGATTTTCAAGAATACTTCTGTGATTTTAGATTTGTTTTGGCTCTAGCTCATCATGGAAAGATTAATCAAATGAAATCCTGATGTCCTCTAATCTTCAAATTTTGTGTCATATTATGCAAATTGTTGGTCAAAACAAAGCACTTCAGCTTCATGGCACTAATGCTACTTAAGTAATGCAACAGGAGGAGGACATTTGACTCCTGTATTCTGGAGAGCCAGTGGTGTAGTTCAGCCCGAGTCGGAAAGCCTGGGGAGGAGGAAAGCTGATGGTATTAAGTCCTAGTCTGAGGGCTAGTCCAGTTCCTCGTCAGGCAGAGAGGGCAGACTCCCCCTTCCGTTTCTTTTCTTTCCTTCAGACCCTCAATGGGTTGGATGATACCTCCCCACACTGGTAGGACCTTCTGCTTCACTCTTTCTAGGCTACCAATTCAAAAGCTAATTTCATCCACAAATACTCTTCAAAAACACACCCAGAAATATAACGTATTTAAACATATCTGGACAGCCCATGGCTCAGTCAAGTTGACATGTAAAATTAACCATCACAGCTGTGATAACATCTCCCAAAACCATTCTTCCTAGTTTTTAACTTTTCCATGCCCAGGAAGTTATACATTAGATGAAATAGAAAGTGTTTATACCAAACTTAAGATGATTATTTTCCTTCATTAAATTCTTACTGTAGGTGAGGAAGCACTGTTTACCATCTTGTATATGATTGACCTTCATGCATTTGAAGGTCAGGATGTCTCCTGTAGTCTTTCTTATTATGTGACAGAGAGAATTTGGCAAAGCTGTTACCTGTATAATGTGGAAAATAGGAAATATATCTAAGTAACTCAATAATCTAACTAAAAATATTTCCATAGAGCAAAGGAAAGAGACTGTGTGTCCTCTTCTCAATGAGAAGAAGCTGAGAAAAGATAATCTGATGATAAATCTGAGCAGAAAGATCAGCTAAAGAATGAAATCTTAAACATAAATATAAAAGAACAGGGCATGGTAAGTTTAAAATAAAATTGTTCTCAAGTGATAGCTATTTTCAACTGTCAGACATGTAATTAAAGACACATTCAAAAGATTTTACCCCAGGTATCTTCTCAGAGGTGTTCTCAGTTGTCATGAAACAGAAAAGGTATTCTTGTTGTACCTTTTGTAATATCTGCCCCACAGAATCTAAATTATGGGATGAAATTTTAATGAAACATCTTTAATGTTTTAATGAAAACATCAGTGTTTCTCAAAATTTTATGTACATATAAATCCCCTGGTGATCTTATTAAAATCCTGATTCTGATTTAGTACCTCTGGGCTGTGGCCTAAGATCCTGACTTCTTACATCCTTCAGTGATAGAAATGCTGCTGGTTCAACCCATGTGTCCATTATTTAGCAGAGTTACAAATTCTCACCCAGATTTACACAAGAGAATTAAACCCTAAAGATTTGTGTGGCTTTCTTCTCAGTTCTTCCAAGGGAGGTACATAGTTAATACCATCCTAAATGCATAGGACATATACTTCAATTCATATGTGTCTGATGAATAAACAGAGGATGATAAAATTGATTAGGTTTCCTGGGGCCAGATGAAGTGATGGTTGAAGTTGAAATGCTATGTTCATTTTGGAGATGCCTTATTTTCCTGGCGTAAATAAAATGTTCTTATGAATATATTCTAGAGTGTCGCCTCCATGTGGTATTGGTGGATATCTCTATAATAAAGGGAGGATTAGAAGAAATTAGTTTTTTTGTGTGTGATTCTATAATTCTTCAGGAAATTCCTGATGGCCAAATAATATTAAATTTTTCAGTCGTTCTTTTGCAATTACCAATTCAAAACATCTTCTCTATTTCTTTTCTACTTCTTTTAGAACATCATTTTACCCCTCTTAAACAAAAAGTTTAAGCCTAGTCTACATTAATAACATGTAGGAGCTAAAACAGATTCTCTAGAGATAAACTGTCCTAACTGGTACTTACAGTGCTGTTTGAATTATGGAATTTGCAGTTAAAAATGGAATAGTCTAAATAAAACTTCCAGATAACAAAAGCAAAAAGAGCTAGCTAACACATAGCGGGCAAAGACTTACAAGATTTTGCAGTTAACTCTGGAAATGATTCAAAGACACAAGCAACCAGCAGTGCTGATTAACTTAATTTGATTATAATGTTAGGACATTTTCTTTAAAGAATTACTTTGATGAAACATTTTGTATTTCTTTTTACTGTCTTGCTTTTCCTGAAGATTTGATTCTAAATAGGAAGAATAGTCCATAAAACATAAATGGGCTCTCACAGTCACATTTGCTGAAATTTATTTTTAAATGCCAATTAAACATATAATTGATCTAAAGGATCATTGTGTTTTTCATCCCATTACACTGTGACACCAAAAGGGACAACAGAAAGTTATCACTTTGGGATTTTTCTGGTAACTCATAGTTCGCAATCTCATATATTTTATAGATCAAAATGAATGTAATGTGCATGACTAATGCTCTCAGCAGCATTTACACATTATCAGAATTCCAATTAATAGTCATCCCATCAAAATACTACTGCAATTCAAATAATTAATTTTATAAACAGTTGGACTTAAATAGAATATTTGAGAGGAAAGTGTAGAGGAAGACGACAATCAGCTATGTTGTATTTCCAAACACTGCAAATACCATCTTGTAAATACAACTCATTAATCAATTTAATAATCCAAATGATCTAATTTTACTTTTTAACTTTGACATAGATGAGTGGATATTTCAAGTTGTTTAAGAAAATATAGAGAAGAATAAAATGTAATTGACCCTTGAACAATATGGGTTTGAACTGTGCAGGTCCACTTATGTGTGGGCTTTTTCAATAAATATATTAAAAGGTTTTGGAGATTTGTGATGATTTGAAAAAACACTTCCTTTTCTCTAGCTTACTTTATTATAAGAATACACGATCTAATACATATAACATGCAAAATATTGTTAATTGACTATTTAATCAGTAAGTCTTCAGTTAATAGTAGGCTCTTAGTTAAGTTTTAGGGGAGTCAAATATTATATGCAGATTCTCAGCTGCATGGGAGCTGGCACCCCTAACCTGTGCATTGTTCAGAGGTCAAGTGTATATAATTCCTCAAGGATCAACTAATACATGTAAATATCTTCATAAGAGTGCATTGTTTTCCTATTTAACATTGATTTTTATTCATGGATTTGTTCATTCATTTGTGGAACAAATACTTTTGAGAAGCTGTTATTGTTCAAAACACTCACTAAATTCACCAAGGAACAAACCATATATAATTTACACCTTTATGGAATGAAGTAAGCAAATAAAAATATATAATAAATCGTGACAAGGTTATAATGAAGAGCTGAGATGAAGCAACTGGGAAACTCTTCTTTTGTTAATGAGGGAAAGTCTTTCTGAGCAAGTGAGACTTTCATTGAAACCTTAAGGATGAAGAAGATCTAGCCATTTGGAGGGAGATATTCAGGCAGGAAGAATTATACAAAAAAAGAACTAAAGAACAATGTGGTTAATACATAAGAGAGAATAAAATAGTAACCAAAGATCAAACCACACAGGGCTTCTGTCTATATAAAAAAATGGATTTCATTGTAGTGAAATTTAAGCTCAGTTAAAGAGAGGACTGCAATATTCTGACATACATATTTTTAAATATTACTCAGTCTTCTTTGTATGGAGTGTTCTGAAGTAGGAATAGGACGTGCAGAGATGAGGGAGAGGCAAATTTAGTAGCCAGTTGAGACAGAAGGGTTGCTTAGATAGCAAATGGGCCACTCAGATAGGTTAAAATAAAAGAATGGTGAAAAGCAGCATATTAACACTAACCAAAAGAAACTTGGAAAGATTATGGTAAAATGCTGGAATAGGAAGCCCCATTATTCCATATCCCTGCCTAAACAACAATTGCACTGGCAGAATCTGTCTGATATAATTACTTTGGGATTTTCCATTCTATTAAAATCTTGCAACTTCTAGTGGAAGGCTTGACATTAAATGGTAGTTAATTTTTGTCAATCAGATCTTGCTTAGCAGTGGTACCCTTCTCCACCTCCAGCCATGTGGCTGGGAGTCTTGCAGTGCTCCTTAGAGCAGTTTTCATGCATATTGTAGAGCTAGCATGGGTAACAAGAACCCTTACCTCTAAATATTGTGGGATCTGATTACTGATAACTACTGATCATGAAGGTGCAGACAAAGAGGCGAGCAGCTATTGTTGCACCTCCACCCCAAACTCTGGTATTATTGCAAGCCACTTTCCCCTGCCATAAGTAAGAGGTGTGGATTTAAATGCCCTGTGACTTTCTATTTTTCTTTTTCTTTTTTTCTCTTTATTTTTCTCTTTTTCCCTTTTGGCAGTCATTCTACAACATTGAAAACTAGGTTGTTCAAAAAACCATATATGGGGAAATTGGAAAGTCACCAAAAATACCCAGGGGAAGGCACAGGTCCAGAAAAGACCTGAGAAGACCTGAGGCTTACACCTCAAGCTTATCTTACCACAGGAACAGCTTAAAATTAGAAGAAACAAATTAAAGCAAAATGAAAAAATAAAAAATAAAAATAAATACAAAACACTCTGCAAATCCTAGAGGAGAAGGAGAATCAGATTTTTAGAACTAACACATCATTAGACTCAAATACCACTTTTTCAAAAACAAAAAAAAAATCACATGTCATGCAATGAAACTGGAAGGTATAGCCCATTCAACAGAAAAACAACAGCAAAACTGTCACAGAAAAAGACGAGATGGTGGAATTACTGGAAAAAGAATTTAAAACAGCTTTCTTAAAGACTCCAAAGAAGTAAAAGAAAGCATGGGAAAAGTCAAGAAAATGATGTGTGAATAAAATGGAATTATCAATAAAGATAAATAAGCCCTAAAAAGAAAGCAAAAAGAAATTCTAGAGCTTAAATTTATAATAACTGAAATGAAAAATTCTTGAGAGGGATTCAAAGGCAAAATTGACTAAGCAGAGGAAAGAATTAGTGAACATGAAGATTAGGGCAATGGAAGTTATGGAATCTGAAGAAAAGAAAAAAAGAAGAATGAACAGAGTCTAAGGAACCTGTGGGACACCATTAAGTAGACCAACGTGTGTTGTGAGAGTAGGAGAAAAAAGTAGGAGCAGGAGAAGAGAAGAGAAGAGAAAAGGGGCAAATAGATTATTTCAATAAATAATAGTTGAAAACTTTCTAAATTGGATGTAAGACATGACTATAAACTTCCAAGGCACTCCAAGTAGGATGCACTAAATCATGCTGAGATGCATAATAATAAAACTTTCAAAGACCAAAAACAAAAAACAATCTTGAAAGCAATGAAAGAGAAGCAATTCATAACATTCAAGGGAGGGGTCCTTCACAAGATTATTAGATTTCTCACCAGAAAGTTTGAAGGCCAAAAGACAGTGGGCAGTAAGACTGGTTACCATGGGTTTATGGAGAGGAATAATAAGGATTAAATAGGTGAATCATGCATATGTTAAAACCCATGGAACTTTACAGTAGTATAAAAGAACCTTACTTAATGGATAGTTTTAAAGATATCACTTAGGAGGTCCGAGGATCCCAGGAAGAAATGCAGACTATGGTGAAGAAATCTGTCTGTATTAGAAATGAAACAACCTCACTAAATGGTTACTGACCTGAGTAACTTTAGAAATGAGAGGAGTCTATAAGAGTAAAAGCAAAGTAAAATGCACATAACACTGCACTTTACCAGATAAAGTTGTATCCCGTAAGTGTATGAGTTAACAATTCTGATACTGTTATATATGTGTATAGAAATTTTAAAACTAGGTAAATTGATACCAGATTTATTACAGTTGAAAGCCAAGTGTCTTTCTTTTGGAGGGGAAAATTATAGTTAAGCAAGGGAATAAAGCTAAAATGACCATATGGTGATGGATTAGAATTGGAGAGGTCAGTATGAATTTATTTTTAGGTCACTACAGACACAGATGGCTACATATAAGAATATTTATAGGCAAGTGTATATTTGGGTTAGTATATATTCACATACTTCCTTGACCTGTCAGTTTAGATCCCTAGAAGGAAAAACACTCCAGTCGTAGCAGTATTCACATTGCACAAAGATCTTTATTTCTTAAATCATTCCCTAATAAAATAAAACAGGATACCGTGGAGAAGCCGTTGATTCTAGGACTGGAGCAAGAAATATGTAAGACCAGCCTGGAACATCTTTTAGTGGCAGAAATTAAGTCTAAAAATATAAATTCAAAAATAAACCCCAAACAAATAAATAACAAAAGATGGGGTATGTCAAAGAGGTGTAGGGAACAAATTAAAGAGTTCACAATGGCCAAAGCTGGAACAATTTGAGCAAGAAAATAAATTATGTAGCACTGGTTTAAAGATGAAGGTAAAAATACATATCCTTGTGTCCACACTGAAGCAAATATATTATTACATAAATAAGTAAAGGAAAAGGACAAATCTGTGCAGAAGTTCAGATAATTGCTGTAGATGCTCTTCCCTCAAACTTATACATGTTAAGTCATCCTCTGCTGGAAAACCTCAGATTTAGCTGCTTTGTTAGTAGCCTTGAGTCATCTGACAATAGCAGTTGATGTTACCACAATGTTCTTCTCACCTTAATATTGAAAAAACCTATGATTCCCAGTGCTTCCCATTCATCCTCAACATTCTTTAAATTGAAAATTCAGTACTTGATTTCTTCACTAAACATATAGTTTTGTTCTGTTGTTTTATAATTGTGCTGCCTATGTAGTTTATTGCAAAATGAAAAAAATAAATTAACAAATAATAAGAGATTTGAATATGCAGGTTATATAAATGGTGTCACTATTACTAACAAGAGAGTTCATACTATGCTAAATATATTCAACAGCAGATTTATTTACAACATCAACTGCCACTTCCCAGAGATAGCCAACTTGGCACAACTGGCTGTTCCAGCAAAAGGCTGGCAGATACAGCTGTAGGGGTCTCCCGCCATCCTCTGAACCTGAGCTGTCTCTCCCTGTCCACTCACATCCCAAGAACATTTCAGTATTTTAGCAAATGCCCAACATATTGTTCTTGGAAGGGAATTGTGGTTGCATTGAGTGGGGAAAGATCAAGACAAGTATAGTTGTCTATAAGATTTAGTCGAATATTATTATGAAAATATACCATTCACTGCGAATGCATGTTACACACAATTAGAGACAACAGAAGAAGGAAAAGGTACAAAATGGTGTTTCCCCAAACTATCATAGGTTAGTTTAGTATAGTGGTTAATTATAATGTAAATGATACTCCACTAAGAATAAAATATCCAAGACAATTACTAAAGCAAAAGGCATGCCAGGAGAACAGGTGTAATAAATCATTATAATTCTGGAAAAACCAAAATGTATTGCCATCCATTGTATATGCCTTCTTTTATTATTATTTTTATATTTATTCTTGATTTTTTCTACAATTTGATTAAATTTTATTAAATTTAATCTATATTGTATTCGTAGAATACATTTCATTTGTAGGTATGCAGTTTTAAATGCTAAAATTACCAAAGTTCTTAGTAAAGAATACTGAAGTTTCTTTCCATGGATTTAATTCTCTTCATTTAAGAATCTTCAAGAATCATTATTTTTAAAGTTTTAAAACAATAATTACCAATCAGAATTTTATGAAGAATATCCATATCGACATATAAAATGGATTAAACAAAGAATGTTGAGATAATTTTTAAATCCATATAGAAAAGGACATTAAATCATTTCCTTGGAGGAAACACAACAGTTCAGTTTAGACTAATCATTTTTCATAAAATTCATTTTGTCTCTTTAGTTAACTATCCAAAACAGTCACCACCTTTCCCCCTGTAAATAATTACAATTTATCTTATTTTCTTGAGTTGTATTGCAACCAAAAAAGTAAGAAGAAGAACAAAAAAACAAAAAATTGCCTTAAGTTTACCTGCTGGATTAGGAGCAGCTCTGGAAATGCAGGTCTGCCTTGTCTGTCACATCAGAGTCCCTATTATTTGCCAGATTTATGGAAATGTTCTATAGTCAATTAAGCTGATGGTGTATTTCAGTGACATGCAATTGAACTTAGGTCCTAACTACAGCATTAACACTGAAAGGATTCACTCTCATCAGAAAAGGGTAACCCCACCTAAACCTTTTTTCTCCCTTTTTACTGTCTTCCTGAGAAACCAGGAAGAATTGGTGATAACTAGTTCATTGCCTGTCACTAGGTGTGAATATTTGACAGATTTCTTCAGTTCCCTTAAACTCTGGAGCTGCTAAAATAGAAAATAAAGTATAAAATTTCAAGAC
This sequence comes from Phataginus tricuspis, assembly GCA_029783875.1. NCBI lineage: Eukaryota > Metazoa > Chordata > Mammalia > Pholidota > Manidae > Phataginus > Phataginus tricuspis. Next base: position 6,210,784 of record JAQQAC010002701.1, on the reverse strand, counting down.
AGCAGTGAAAGAAATTGATGATTGGTCTTAAAATGGGAAAAGTAGAAATGAGTTCATTGATAACTCTCAGCAGTTAAAAGTACAAATTGAAGGAAATGGAAATTGCTACTTAAATATTCTGACTAAAAATGTTTAATAACTAGCCAGGGAAAAGAACCAGGCATGTAAAATTCCAAATAAATCTAATAAAGTACTAAGATTATAAAAATATTATTTTAAAAGACTATTTTTTTATGTGAAAACTTGTGGTAGGTTTTTACATTCTAACAATGAAAAATATGATGTGCTTTACGCTTCCCAAATTACCCTTCCCTCTTTCATAAAATGTTCACTTAGCGATCCAAATGGATTTTGGACACTGGCAGTTTATGTCTGAAAAAGGACTCTGTCACTCACTAGCTGAAAACATTCAATCAAGTTATTTCTCTGTTCTAAGTCTCAGTTTTATGTGTAAAATTAGAAAACAATGTCTACATAGAAGTGGTGGGTAGCTGTGTGGAATTTTATATGAAAATGTTTAGAAGATTAAAATTGTGGATAGCATTAGGAAAAGCATATGATGTGATAGAAATAGCAGTAGTGTACTAATACATTAATAAAATGTACATTTTCCCTATAAGATCAAAAAATTGAGTCAACTATAAAATGCGTTACCTGTTATTTTGTGTGAATGCCTCTTTTGGATTAAACTGTGTCCCCCCCAGGATTCATATATTAAGTGCTCCCCCCACACCCCCTTTCAGTACCTCTGAATGTGACCTGATTTGGGAACAGGATTGCAGGTGTATCAAGCTAAGATCTCATCACCCTGGAGCAGAGAAGGCCCCTAAGCCGGTATCGCTGGTATCCTTAAGAAGAGGAGAAATCTGGAAGCAGGTAAACGTGGAGGGAGAACATGATATGGAGGTGAAGGTGCAGACCTAGGCCAGGCTTCTGCCAATCAAAGACTGGTAAAGATGGCCAGGAAGCCACCGGCACCCGGAAGAGGGGCATCTAAGAGATTCTCTCTCGGGACCCTCAAAATGGACTAATCTTGCTAACTAACCTCAAAATGACACCTTGATCTTGGATTTCCAGCTTCCAGAACTGAAAGACAGTAAATTTCTGTACACAGTTTGTGGTACTTTGTTACAGAAAACTACAAACTGATACAGGGCCTATTGCCAGCGGTCAGTCTTCTGTAGAGTTGGACTGGCCTTATTTGAAATCTCCATACATTGCTGAACTTTACCTAATACATCCTCTACCAATTTAATTTACTTTTACATTATGACTATTTTCTTAATACATTTTTTTACCTTACATCTATAAATATTCGATTATAAATAACTCTCTATGACCTCTACTAGAAGTTATCTTTCTTAAAACTTGATTAGGGTAAAGTTAATCTTTAGCACATTATTAACTTAACCTATAACTTCTTTCTCGAAATCCTATTCAATTATCTACTCCTTCAGAATATTTTTTCCCTTAACAAATATCTCTAAATTTACCATTCCAAATAGCTAATCATAATCATTTCATTCAGCAGCTCTAAAAATTCTTTTAAGAACATTAATGCATTCATGCTACTCTCCAACTCAAAAAGATTTCAATGGATTTCTTCACATTTACACTAAAATTAAATGCTTTGAAATTGTCCTAAAGAGCCTGACTGTTCTGATTGCTGTCACTTTCTCCAGTTTTGTTTCTTTTCTTTTCTCATACTTTCCAGTTTTATAGTGCTGACGTCAAATGCGCAGATTTTATTCTGCCTCCACATAGCATTGCCAGATAGAACAAGGAAAATACAGAATGTCCCATTACATTTGGATTTCAGATAAACAATGACTACTTCTTCAGCACAATAAGTCAAAACATGGCATATTTTTCAATAAGAAGAGCATTCTTAGCAGGTTTGAAGTTGCTACAAGTTCAAATAAATTCAGCATTATCAATGTCTGCTTTATTCCTCCCATGTATCTGATCTCCACATGGTAGCTATAAATCTCTCATTTTGCATTCAATTGTCTCTCATTGCAAATCCTTAGAAGATGTTAAATTCTCTGATGGACCCATTATTTTGAAAGAAAAATGAATATCTTGTTTTAGTTTTCTAATTATCATTTATCTATAGACATCATGAATTCTAAGGAAAATAATGTTATTACAAAAAATGAAAATTCAGTTTTTTCTATAGAAACCACTGTGTGTATTTCTATATGTTTATATTTTTAAAAGTAAATAAAAGTATCCATTAAAACATAGACATTTTGGGGCAGAAGCATCTCAATGTAGTAACTAGGGTTTATTCACATATACATAATTTTAATCACTAAGACTCCCCAAAAACCAAGTGTTTAGGACTGCTTCTTGTCTCTAATATATCATTTCAAGAATTACTTTTAATAAATACATTATTGGCATCCAAGTTATAAAATTCCTTAGTTTTTCAATATTCAGTAATTATAACAAAATCAATTATTCCTAATTTTACAGTAGCTTTTTTCCCTAATAAAATATTTTAAGAGAAATGATCAAGTTTTTAGTAGGTCCCGGTGTTCTTTCGAGAAATTTTCTCTCTGTAAACTTCTTGGTTAAAATTTACAACATTTCTTCTGAATATTATGATTCATGATATAGCAGATTCAAAGAAGTATGAGTGTTCGATTATATGTTCTTTGTAAGATTTAATACACCCATTATTAGTGTTAGTTTCCTGAGAGTCCCTTAACGAAGTACCATAAACTAAGCTGCTTAAAACAGAAATTTAGTTTCTCACATTCCTGGAGGCTGGAACTTCAAACTGTCGGCAAGACCACGCACTCACTGAAATCTGCAGAAATCCTCCTTGCCTCTTACCAAATTTGGGCATTTTGAAGGCAATTTTTGACATTCCTCAACTTGCAACTGCATGACTCCAGTTTCTGCACTCACCGTCACATAGGGCTGTCTTTGCATGTTGTCTTCACATGGACTTTATCCTGCAAGGACATCAGTTATATTGGAGTGGGGGTTCATACTACTCCAGAATGACTTTACCTCAACTAATTATATCTGCAATGACTCTATGTCCGGATCGGGTCACATGCTGAGGTATTGGGTGTTAGGACTTCAACATATCTTTTATGGCAGGACAAAATTGTGACCATGTAAAACCAGCAATAGTATCAAGAATTTCTTATTTGTTTTAAGTCCAGGAAAAAATGTATTTGTCCCTTCATCTATCCATGCAAAGCAATGTCACTCATTCATTTATTAATATTTACGAAGGGCATGTGGTAGACATATAAGAGCAGTGATTAAGATGACTGCTTTGGAGACAGACTAGTAAGTTCACATCCAGGCTCCTCTGAGTTCTAGCTCTTGGAGGTTGGCCAGATTGCTTTCTGTTGGTGCCTCAGTTTCTTTATTCTTACAATAATATAATAATAGTATTGACTTTATAAGGTCTTTGTAAGGATAAAATGAGTTCATCCTTAAAGGGCTTATAAGAGGTCTTGAGATACAGTAAGAACTCCAATAAGTGTCAGCTACTATTATTCTGTAGTGTGTAAAAGATACTCTGAATATAATTATAAAGGAAAACTATTAAAAGGCTGCCAGGGATTTCTGGTGCTGCCCATGATAGAGAGGTTCTAGCAGATTAAGCCTCTCTCTACAGAGAACTGGAGTCAATTCAGCCAGTGTTTGAGGCTCCATGATCCTGTAGAACAGGGAACATCAAGGTGTGATTATTACCTTCAACCCGTTTTTATTTTTCCCCAAAGAGTCCTTTCTAACACTGACAAATAGAAAACAAAGTGTTAGCAGAGAGCTATAGACTTACTGGACTGTGATGATAAAGGGCTGAGTCCAGGGCTGAAGATGAGGGAACCAAAAAGAAATGAAAAAGAAAATATCCTAATAAAAATTATCTTCATAACATCAGGCTAATTCTAAATTGCACATGCATATGGTGTAAACTTCCAGAACCCACACAAAAACAGCAGATATATTGTATTGTTACCACAGCTGTATTAACAGCTCTTTGGGGCTGAAGAGAATAAGCTTTGAGTTCAAAATCCAGCTAAGGTGGAAGAGCCTTGATCAATTCCTTTAATTACAGGGTCCAGAAAGGATGAGATTAAGGTACATACTCAAGGCATCAGGGAAAACACTAGAAGCAAGTACTTTGCAAAACCGAATGAGAGAAAAACAGAGATAAGTAAGCCCTACCAAACTGAAAACATAGCCTTTCAGAAAATTAAGTTAATTCAATTATGCTATGCATTTTCCTGAAGGAAATGTGATCTGAAAAATATGACTTACCTACATGACATTATCAAGCAAATACTGAATATATTGTTTTCAAGTGTATGTGGAACTTTTTTCCAAAATAGATCATAAGTTGAGCCATAAAGTCCTAACATATTTTTAAAAATTATAATGATACAGAATACAGTAAATAGGACAGAACAATTACCAAAAAATACCCAAAAATAGGATTTTAAGTAAAAATGCTTCTAGATAATCCACAGGTTGGGAAAGTAAGCTAGAAAATATTTTGAATGAAAATATAATATATCACATTTTTTAATTCAACTAAAGCAGAACTTGAAATAAAATTATAGCTTTTAGTGAATATATTAGAAAATAAGATGGGTTAAAAAATCACTAATCCTACCTTCCAACTCCAGAAATTAGACAAATAATGTATAAATCAAACACCTCCTGGTTGTAAATTTCTAGAACATAGGGGAAGAAGACATGAAAAATGTGGGATAGGAGAAAGGTAAAGGACATAGTTAATATAGTATGATCATCTAATTCATACAAGAGTTTTAAAATGATTTTATAAATTAATATGCAAAATAAGTGAAAAATGCTCACATGTATCTGTACCATGCATTACAAAAATGTACTAACACTGAAAGAACAGAATTCTCCTCCCCCAAGGAAACAAAAGCTGCTGGTAAAGATATAAGCAACTGACTGGCTTCAGATTCATATAGGCAGTATTGGATAATAGAGTCACAAATTGTGATGCAGCGATCCCATCAAAGTGAGAAAATATTCTGAATCTAGAATTTATATGCAGTAATAGTCTCAATTCAAATTTAAGAATGGACTATGTGCATGCGAAAAAAACAAAAAACTCAAAACTTGTATCTCACTTATACCTTTTCTATGAAACCAACATTAAGAGCATTGGTCAAAAGACCAATACTTTTACTCCATATATAAAGGACCGCAAGCAAGACAGAAAAATATATCTAAGAACCTGGAGATCTAGACAATGTCACAGTAAGAAAAGTCAGAATATCATAGCATAGGAATTCCGAGAAATCAGATAAAAATGTCTCAGAGCAAAACACTTTAAGAAACAGTATTTTAGGATCTGAAAATAAGGATATAGTCAAAGCATACACTTCTTAGTGCAGCTTATAGCTAAAGAAGAATTAAAATCTTTGGAAATGAGCCCTTCCTAGCAGCATGGTTGATTCTTCAGGTATCACTCTAATCTTCTAGAGGAAATCAAAAACTGCAAAATGAACTGCCAAAAATATCCTCAAAAATATCAACGTTTTTAAAAGACAGTAGGAAACTATCAATTTAAAATCTCAGTGAAACGGGAACTCCGAAAAGTGGATTTTGGTTTTGATGGCATTTGCCAAGTCTTATAAAAACTGAACTTCAGTGTTCTTTGCTTTTTCTAAAATGGGAGAAAGACAAAGCCCACCCAGTACCACTACAAGGTGGACAACCCTCCCAAATAAAGCAGAGACGTCAAAAGGAAACAGCATCAATGCATGATGAAACTGATTTTCTCCAGCCCTTACCCCAAGAGAACTAACATAAAAATTGCCATGGCAGTAAGCAAGGCTGGAGGGTCAGATGAGTGTCTGAAAAGTTAAAGTGAAAAGCTCATCCCCCTCTGCATTTGCAGACCAAACTTATGTAATCCAGGTGTTCAAAAAATGAATTCTGAATTAAGTATAAAACACCTAACAGGTAATACTACTTGGTGCCTGGCATAGCAAAGGGAATCCTTCATGGTGGAAATGATCTTACAACTAGAGCTTAAAGATTTTCCAAAATAATTTTGCAGAAGAGTGCACGACTCAAAATCACAAGGCAACTATCGGTGAGCACCGTCCCCACAGAGTACAGGGGCAGACCTATGGGTTTTCAAACTGGAAAAGTCAAGACACCGATAGAAAAACAAAACAAAACGATGCTTACTATATTTAGACACACACGCACACAACTTAGAACACAGTTTAAAAATAAGGAAAGGCAGTTTTTATAGAGAAGACAAGGAATGATTCTACAGCAACTCACTATGCTGATGGACAGTGACTGTAATGGGGTATGTGGGGGACTTGATAATAGGGGGTCTAGTAACCATAATGTTGTTCAAGTGATTGTACATTAACGATACCAAAATAAAAAAAGATAAAAAGAAAATACTTGCAGTGCAGTTCCCAGTTTTGGATGTAAAGTGCTTGGAAGTCACCGTTCCTTATGACAAGTAAAAACTGAGCAGAGTGTTAAATCAACAACTCTTCTTTGATCTGTAAAAGAGATGAGGATTACAGCCTCCAAGGCTGGAGTTAGGTGAATATGCGGGTAACAGCTACCTGAGCAGGATTTATGAGCGAGAACAGACATAGGAACCAGTGCCAGGGTGGGAAAACTCAAGTGTAATTGAGGAATTCCTGAGGTACCACGGCGGACAAGTGTGAGAGTTAAAATTAACATAGAGACTCAGTCATCAGTCGTCCTCACACTTGTGAGTTTTGCCTCCAGGAGCTTAACTAGGTTCTCACAGTAAATATTAGAGAAAAGTTCCCTCATGCTTCCCATGGGGGGAGGGTAAAAGGAACCATTTTGAAATACACCAGAGCCCGCTGTTCTTAACAAGGCATCCCTCAGGAACAACAATGCAACCAGTGCCCAACCTGCTAGCGATTTACTAGTCTAATTGATGTGGGAGAAGTGAAATTCCCAACTTCAAACCACTCCAGTCTCTGGTCCAGCGGGGCCAGTGTGGGGGGAGGGGTGGGGACAGAAAACTTGTGAAACTCACAATCCAGAGGCCACAGAAAGACTAAGATCTATCATAGGACTATAGGATGCTTCACCTTCAGCCACAGCTCACTGTCACATCACTAAAGGCTATTTACAATGACAGGGAATAATTTACAAGGGCGGCAATCTAGTCCAGGTGGCTCCCTTCTGCTTCTCTTCTTAGCAAAGACAAGAGACACCCCCCTTCACTCCCCGCTCTGCCAGGCACTCACCCCCTAAACTTACTCCCCCTTGCTTGCTGTTTGCTGTACATGTAGAAATGTTGCAGATACGGAAGCAGAAATATATATATTGCTCCACTTGCCTTTGTTCGGGGCTCAGACCTTGGGAGATGACTCCCCTCTGAGCCCGCCGGTGTAAAAATGAAAACCTCAGCACTCCAAGACCTCCGAGCGCCGCTTGGTTCTTCCGTCAGTGATCCAGTCCAGGTTTTTCAGGTTTTTTTCAATAACAACAACAGTTACTTTTACACCATGTCCAGCTATCAAGGAAAAATCACTAGTCATACCAAAAGGCAAAGGCATAATTTGAAGGAATAGAGCAACCCTCAGAACAGGACATGGCAAGGGTGTTGGAACTACCGAACCAGGGAATTTAAAACATGTAGGGAATTTAAAAAGTAGACTGCATGCAAGAACAGATGAGCAATGTAAGCAGAAAGGTGGAATCCTAAGGAAACAAAAATATTAGAAATCAAAACCATGTAACAGAAATGAATGTCTTTGATGGGCTTAGGAGTAGACTGGGCGTGGCTGAGGAAAGAAGCTGTGAGCTTGAAGGTATATCAAAAGAAACCTCCAAATCTAAAAAACAAAAACCAAAAAGAAATGGAAAAAATAGAATATCCAAGAAGTGTGGGACAAGTACAAAGGTAATGGGAATATCAGGAGAAGAAAGAGAGAAAAGTACAAAAGATGTATTTGAAACAATAACTGAGAATCTCAGACAAAAAAAAGTCAGATCAAAAAACATCACAGTTCCAGTAAGTCATAGAATGCCAAGCAGGATGAATGCAAAAGAAGAAAACAAAACAAAATGAAACACCAAAAACAGAAAACCTACATCTGGACCCATAATTTTCAAACTACAGAAAATAAGTGATGAAGAAACAATCCTGAAAGAAGCCAAAGTCACAAACACCTTATCTGTAGAGGAATGAAGATAACAATTAACACTGATTTCTCCTTATAAATCATGCAAGAAAAAAGTGAAGTAAAATATTTGATATATTGAAAGGAAAAAAGCCCACCAACCTAGAATTCTGTGGCCTGTGAAATTATCCTTCAAAAGTGAAGGAGAAATTAAGACTTTCCCACATAGACAAAGTGAGTGTTTATCGCCAGTAGACCTGCCTTGCAAGAAATGTTAAATGAAGTTCTTTGGAAGGAAGATCACATGGACATTAAGAAAAATAATAAAGGAATACTACGAGCAACTCTGTATCCTTAAATGTGTAACTCAGATGAAATGGACCAGTTACTTCAAAGGCACAGTCGGCCAAAACTCACAATGAAACAAGTAGTCCATATGAATAGGTCTCTAACCTTCTAAAACAGAAAGCATCCAAGACCAGATGAATTCACTGGGTAAATTCTACCAAATATTTTAGGAGGAAATTATACCAATTCTCTACAATCTCTTTCAGAAGGTAGAATCATAGGGAATACATCCTAGCTCATTCTAGGAAGCCAGCATTACCTGAACACCAAAACCAGACAAAAGCATAACAAGAAAAGAAAAATATAGACCAATAACTGTCATGAACAAAGGTGCAAAAATCCTCAACAAAAATACTGTGATTGAACCCAAAAATGTATAAAAAGAATTATATACCGTGACCAAGTGGGATTTTATCCCAGGTATATTAAACATACAATTTCTGAAATATCCAGCAATCTCATTTCCAGATATTTACTCAAATGAAATGAAAACTTATCTTTATGCAAAACTTGTACATGAATGTTTATAGAAACTTGATTTGCCATAGCCTGAGACTAGAAACGATTCAAATGTTCTTCATCTGGATAGGAAACAGAGGTGCATCACACACCATAGAATATCACCCAACAGTTTAAAAGCATCAAGGTATGATAAATGCCAGAACATACATGAATCTCAAATAAATAATATTAAGTGAAGGTGTCAGACTGAAAAGGATATGTACCTTATGATACCACTTATTTGATATTCCAGATAAAATAAGTCTGTAAAAACAGAAAACAGATCTGTGATGGGACGGCAGAGGAGAGAATGGCCTGGTCTTCCTGGTGATGGAATTCTTCCGTACCTCGACTGTGATTGTGTTCACATGATTACATCACTGTCAAAACCCTCAGAAATGTAAACTGAAAAAAGTGAATTTTGCTAAACGTCAATTACCTTAATTAATACAAAGGAAAAGCAGACACTCGTATTCCTTCTTGCTGTTGTTAACCTGAGTGCTCATAGATAGTTAGAATTCTGTGTAAAAAAAGTCTTAAACCCTGGACTCCTGCATTTCATTTACATAATATTTGCATTCATTTAAAAAGGACTACGAAAACAAAAGCTGTCTTATGTGAAGCAAGATAAAATAAGGTATGAATTCCTATCACTGATTATGGAGAACAAATCGAGTTGACTTAACTTTTTAGACATTATTCTTTGGCTTGGGCTTCCAGTCTAATCAGACTACAGTGGGTCCTCCTTACTCATGGATTCACCTGCTCGCTAAAATTGTTACCTCAGAACAAATACCTGCGGGCTTTGTGGTCATTCCTGAATGTGTGCAGAGTGGCAAATATTTGAGTCATGTGATTCACACCAACCCAGCTGAAGTCAACCAAAGCAGCTTACTGTTTTAGCTTCATATTGTAAGGAAACGTCCTAATTGCAGCTTTAGTGCCATGCTTTTAACACTTTTGTGCTTTTTTAAAATGATTTCTATGTTTAAAATGGCACCCATACGTGTGCTGAAGTGCTGTCTAGTGTTCCAAATAGCAAGAAGGCTATGGAATGCCTTAAATAGCAAGAAGGCAAAAGTAATGTGGATTAGATAAGGTTCCTTCAGGCAGGAGGTATGGCACTGTTGGCTGTGAGTTCAGTGTTAATGAATCAGCAAGACGGTACATCCGGAAAATGGAGGAGGAAATTTGTTGATCTGTACATGACGTTGCTGCAGAAGGTGCTAACGTAACATCTATGGAATTTGATAAAGCTAAGGAAAAGATGGAAAAGTGTCTGGTTACATTTATGGGTTCACGAGACGGCAACCAATAAACAAACATAACGGACAGCAGTGCTGTGAGGCTGAGAGCCGGAGAAATTTATGGCCACGTTACCGAGGGTCAGGAAAATGTTCAGCCCTTCTTGGCTAGTGCTGGCTGCCTGGCATGTTTCAAAATGTGATACAGTCTATATTTTTTCTTCTTAACTGTCACAATTAATTATATAACATCCTTTAATATGAGCCAACATAGCTACATATAGAATAAATCAAGAGTTTGAGTAAACTTTGTAAGTTGAGAGTAAACTGAAAAATAATATCCAAATGAGGAAAAGCAATGCAGTATGTATTCAAGCTTGAAGGAAAAAAGAACACACTCTAACTTAGCAAAGTTACCAGCTCTAAATATTTGATTATGTCAGATGTTAGGTACAGTTTGTGAAAAATAAAATAAAATATACTCAGATATTACTTTAACAAGTAGACTAAAAACATTCTCTAAAATATTTTCGTACACATTAAAGGTAAACAACAATAATAATGATTTAAAACATCTGAAGTGAAGAAGAAAGGGCTGAGTGCACTGTAAAAATTTATCCTTTTATTTTAATCACAAAATGGCACTACAATATAAGTACCTTTAATGTTCTTACTAAGACCTACACATATAGCTAATGTGTCATAAAAAACAATACTAATGACTCCACAGTATTTTAACTGCACAGATGTCCTTAAGAAATTAAATCTGTACACAATTCTGATTTTAGGTTTGGGGGAAGATTATCAATTGTTTCTTCCTCACCATATTTCCTAAAACCTAGTATCTATCATATTTCAAAAAACAATAGCACTATATTGATGACTGTATTAGACACTTATCTGTGAAGGCCAATGTCTTTCTCTGCTTTTCTGCTTTACTTGCTTTTATCATTGTCCCACTTTTCTTTTATATAAAATGCCTTAAATGTTCCTGCACATATGTGAAGCTGTACATCTAATTGCTTGATGACACTGCATTTAAAAAAAGTCATCTGGAGCTATGAATTAGAAAATAAAAATGATTCAGCAAAAGGAAGGAGCAGAAATGTTAGAAAAGCAGTACTTTAGTAACCACTGAGTTGTATATGTATGTCTCCTTAGTATGCTTCTTTTTATTGTACTCAGGAGATTCTACATGTTGTATAATAAGAAACCATTTCTGCATTGGAATTGAGCTCTGAGAAGCTGTTTCCCCTTAAAAACAAATGCACGATAACATAATAAGAATATACATTTAGATATTGAGATCAGGCCTGGGCCAGGATATAGATAATAGTTGTAAGGAATGAGGGCAAGAAAGAAATAGAAGAAATACAAAGCACTGCTTTCCATTGTGATAATTGTTTTTGTCTATTTAATAATTCTATTTGTCTATTTTAGTTAGAAAGTCTTTGCCATATTATTCTGACACATACAATCATCTTGACATAATATTTAATAATAATAATAAATTAACACCCTCTGGCATAGTTCTTTTCCCCAAAAATTTCGTGTAATTTATTATTTTACCTAATAATGCATGTTACTTATTTGCTTTTTGCAAAGGATGAGTTTGGAAATCCTCCATCATTTGTATAATCATTTCTAACTTTGCGATTAATTATATAAGTGCCGCAGAATTTTCTGTATAGATTTTGTCAGAGAAGAAAAAAATGTGGCATCAGCTAAACTCAGTTTCTCAGATTTTTATTTATGAAATCTCTTTCAAAAAAGAAATCATAAATCCAAATTCCTCTCTGTAGTAATAATATAAGAATTATTTTTGCAAAGCAGCTTCTTTCTGGTAATCTGCTAATTTTTATTCCATTATATTTCTGTGAAATATAAAAGCTGTACTGCATTTGATTACTGTGTTAGACAATTTGCAAAGTGCAACTTTCAGATTCCTTTTGTAGATTCTTTTGTTTTTGACATCAGTTAATGCTCTGCTTTTCTGCATACCTGTCATTAACAAAGTAATTTGTTTTATGCTCCAAACTAATTTCATGGATATAATAAACCTCAAGATTTGTTAAGACTCCATAATGGTTACCTTCTTCCTCATTTCATCTGCATGAAATTTTCATTCTTTCCAACAAATAGCAAAGATAAGCTATTTTATTCACCAGTGGTTTCCATCTACAGAATCTTCTTTACTGAAGAAAAGTGTGATTTTTGTTTTAGTTATGTGAATAAGACAGACAAACCAGGCCTGTCAAAAGGCTGGAGTATAGCGCAGCTGCCAGGGCTTCACACTCCTTAATGGCAGAGGGAGGCCAATGTCAGGAGTCAGAAGCCCTGGGTGAGGCTGAGCCTTGCGGGCGACCTGGCTACTCTGCAGGTGTAGTCTGAGGAGCGAGGGTCACCCATTACTCCCAATCTCAGGCATTAAGCAGAAATAAACATTTCAAAAGTGTCTTACATGTTGGGGCTATAGGCCTATTAATAGTCCAACTCGCACTTCTCTCATTCGTTCCAGAAGGGCAGGGCAGCTTGGAGGTGATTAGGGGCTCGTTAAGAAAAGCTTTAATGTGATAGACCAGGGTCAGAAAATAATAGTACTCAAATCTCATGACACAATATTTAATGATCTTTGTCTACAAGCTGATGTTAAGCAAGAGTTTTAAAAATATCATGCTTCATCAAGGTTTCAAAAAGTAACTAAACAGCAGTTAATGTGCTGCCATTCATTTCCCAAGAGAGAGGGAAGCCTAAAAAACACAGTTATAAGAGATCCTTTTAGTGTTAAGTTTGAACTACATAAATCAAAATTTGCTGTCCCTAAGCTTGCTCACTAGCACTTGATGTCCTGTCTCTAAAATACCTGCATACAATTTTTTCCTGAAAATATCGCAATTTATTTCGTTCAGATATTTGACCAAAACTTGATTGGGAGAGTGCAGCAAGAAATCATAAAATCAATCATTACCTTACCACATCATGTGCAAAGCCATGTGGGGGAAAACTATCCCTCAGTCTTTACCTTCTACCTATTGGACAAAAAGAAAACAAAGGTTGTATACTGAGGGAAATACATCCCAATGTTGGGCCAAAGCCCTCAAGTGTGGGAGGGATGTTCTCATTTGAAAACGTAAATGAACTCAGAGGAGATCACCAGCTAATCTCTAAGTAATGTCTACATTAAAGCCCTCACCCCCTGTTGCCACAGACCTAACCCACCACCCCAGGGCCCCCATGGTCTTCAAAAGCACGGTCAGTGTGGACTTTCTCCTCTGTTGTCCAATTTGTCCAAATTGTGTTGCTTTATTTAGTTTCTGGCTTATTATTTGATTCATGCTTTATACATGGTCTCTATTAATTATGTATTTCCTGAATTAACTTCTTGAAATATTATTATTATTATTAGACTATTTTCTATTCAGGGAGTACAAGCAAAGACTTACAGTTTAAAATCCCCAAGCACATTTTGGATGCATAAATAATACATAAATATTCTAGCAACTGGAGAATTTCTAAAGATATAGAAATCTAAAATGCAATTGTTTAATGTTCTATAAAGTATTGATAAAATGATTAAGGATAAAAAATAATATATTACTTCCCAGTAGTTATTTAAACATGTCACATTATGAGAACTAATTAGACTAGATCAACATTTCTCCTTGTAAGTTAGAACAAAAATAATTTTGGGTGATATGATACGTACCATTAGCAATGTTAACGACAGATCTAAAATAATTTGGTTTTTTGTCATTTGTTTAAAGCACCTTCTTTCTATAACTTTTCTGATATATATCTATATACTCTGTGTGAAATTCAATGATATTATTTCTTAGCTTCTGGGATCAATAGGAGCTAAAATTAGATCATCTAGGATGGAAAGAAAATCAGTATTCTGGCACAGACTATGGAAACATTGCTTACAAAAGTACTGTTAAGTGAGCTATATTCTTTACTAGTTAATACTTCACATGGTTTACCTTTAAATGCCCATACATGTGAGTTGTTCTGTTAATTTTTATGAAATATGTTCTGAAATTAATTTCATCATATTACAAACAAATCACTGAAATTCAACAATGTTGAAATAGTGTAAAGATCTGCTTCTGCTTCACAAAAATTAGTTACAAGTCATACGTTGTTTCTTGAGTAAAGATCTTTAATATCCCTCATATGAGAGGAACAAAAGAAATTGAAGCCTCCCCTAGAATGCTAAACATAGATTTGCCTTGACTCAGTAGAGTATTAATAGTTGAATAGTGCATGGGTTGAATAGTTTCCCCAAAATTCATCCACAAAGAACCTGAGAATGTGACCTTATTTGGAAATCGAACCTTGGCCGATGAAATTAAGGTATGAATAGAGATAAAGTCGTAATGGATTTAAAAGGACCCTAAGTGCAATGAGAGTGTCCTTATAAGAAACAGACAAGAACACGCTGACACACACAGGGAGGGAAAAGCACTGCGAAGACAGAGGCAGAGGCAGAGTCATGCCGTCACAAGCAAAGGAACGGAAGAAGGAGGAGGCAGACAGGGATTCTCCCACAGGATTTTCTGAGGGAGGATGGCGGTCCTGACACCTTGATTTCAGATTTCTAATCTCCTAAACTCCGGGAGAGAATAAATTTCCATTGTTCTAAGCGTCCAGGTTTGTGAGCATTTCTTACGGCATTCTTAGGGAAAATAACACAAGTAGTATCTTAAAATGGTGTTTCCACTCCCTCCAAGCTAACAAGGGGTGTTTTTAGCTTGGAGAAGTTTCAGAGGACCAGTTTTGAAAAAATTTGATTCTAATATAAGCCATGAATATAAGTTCAAATTAGATGATAAGCAAAAATATGAGTCATAAATTAGACGTTTATAAGATGAAAACTTATATAAGGACTATGTAAAATGTATGGAGTATGATAAATAGAAATGCCATTGAACCTAGGAGAAAAGAGAACAGATAAGGAGTTTATGAAAACGCCAGTTAATTTGCTAGTTTGTTTTCACAAAATCAGAAAAACCTCTTGATTGGAAGGAACCTTAAAAGATATCTAGTTTTCTACTTGAATATCTCATCAGATACTTGAATCTCCTCTTTAAAATTCTAAAGTTACCTCAGCTTCTTCTTGAACAACTTCAGTGCCAGAAAATAATACCATTTTTAGACAATCTTGTCAATATCGTCTTCCTTATAATAAACCTAAACCACTGTTATGCATGGCAGACCTTCTAACACTTATCTCTTATTCAAGCAAATATTCACACTTCTTTCCAAAATTTCTTATAGGATATGATTCATTTTCTAGCTCTCTCTTCATCCAAATGAAATTCCTATGAAAATAAAACAGCTCATCTATGGATTTCTAAAATTAAGAAGAATTCATTTGGTGCTTTTCATCAGTGTAGTAGAATTAGATTGGCTTCACTACTTAACATCTTATACTATGTTATATCATTTCAGTTTAGATAACATTAATATCATTAACACTCAAGTTACCCCTTTAATGCAAAACACCACTGTTATGTTATAGGGGTAGGTAAATTCACCATTCAAATAACTAATTAACACCGACTGGTATAGTCGGTCATCTATACCATTCAATGGGGTTTTTCTCAATTATAGTAACTTTGCTCATATGACATGTTAAAGAAAAATAGATCAGAGCATTTTAAGTATATTTAAGAATGAAGTTACTAAGTAATTTCTGTCAAATGAAAGTGAAATTAACTTCTTGAACACCTATTGATGGCTGACAAGTAAAGTGGAGATGAATACAAAGGCTAGCTGTTGGGCCATGGGAAAACCTACAGAGGATAAATATTTTCCTGAAATATTCACTACAGAGTAAAGTTTGGTTATTAGAGTAGCAAAGAAGGAAGCTTATCTATTTATCATAGATGTCAGTTGATTGAAACCAAGAAATTCTCCCACAATCATCCACCATATAGGATTTTGATATATAAAGTAGGTCACACTACTTTATTAAATCTATATTAGAAATCAACTGATTTAACAAGTCTTCTGCTCAATATTTTCTCTTCCATTAAGAGTCTCTTACTAATTTTAAGTTATAGTCATTGAAATGTTGATGAGATTTGAATAAAAGCAATAACAGATGAATGACTTAAATAGCTAGAAAATATAGTTATGAACATAAAAACTGTCAACATAAAATCGTTTTGTCCTTGCAAATCTGTCAATGGTAATCTAAGACATTTGGACTAAAGTTTCTGATAAGAACATAGAAATGGAAAAAATTCAATTTAATAAAAAAGAAATTCTATAAAAAATAAATTAAAAATTCAGTAGTGGTTTTAACAACACATAAGACAAAAATTAAAATACAGCTGGGGAAATGGAACATAGGCCAGGGAAAATCCAGACTGGGCAAGAAGAATAAATGTAAACAAAGCAGGAAGAGGTATGATTTAGCTGGAGTCAAAGAAGTAGGACTCAGACAATGGGACAGAAGTGACATCTAATATATAATACCTAAGAGGCAGTCAAAAGTTATGAAGGTCAACTACAGATTGAAAAATCACTGTGAATCTTAAGCAGAACAAAAGAAGATAAAACTATGCTTGCTAAGTTCATAGTAACAATAATAAATAAAAGACAAAGGTAAATCCTGAAATTAGACAGTGATCAAGACAGATGGTATTCAAATTAGGAACAGTCAATTGATAACTGACTTATCAAGCAAAAAAAACTAGAAGTCAAAAAAATAAATAAAGTGAATTTTCAATATCAGGAATAAATGTCATTAATAGAGATTCCAAAGACATCAAAAGCATAGTAAAGTAGTATTGTGCACAACGTTATGCCAATCTAGTTGTAAATTTTGATAAAATTAACCAATACCAGAGAAGACAAAAATTACCAAAACAGATATAAAAAGAAATAGAATCTATTTATATCTACTGAAGAAGAAATTCTTAACATAATTTAAAACCTTCCCACAAACATAACTCCATACCATGTAAAGTCTCTGCTTAATTCTATAAATTTTTTTTAAAAACAATACAAATTCTGTTGCAGAATTAATCAGGAAATACAGTAAGCACTTTTCCCACTTTATTTTATGGGGCAATATATCCTTGATACAAATACCAAACAATGCTTTAAAAAGAAAAATGAATCTATAAACCAATATCATTCATGAACACAGATATCTAAAATCCCTAAATCAATAAAATGGTAAATAATAGAGTCCATTAATCATAAAGAGAATTATGCATCACGAGGAAAGGAATTTATCCATGGAATGCAAAATTTTTTATTACAAATAAATGTATGCTAATTTACCATATTAAGGGGAAAAGGAGAAATATTAAGTGGTATTTTTAGTAGAGGCACAAATTCTATTTGAAAATTCATCATCTATTTATGATAAAAACTTTAGCAAACTACTGGTAAAATGGAATTTCTCAACTGCTAAAGGAATCCAAGAAAAACTGCAGGTACCACCTCTAGTGACAGACTGAATTTCCCCCAGAAAGATTTGGCTCAAGGCAGGAATGAGCAGTTTTACCACTCTTTGCTGCACTGTATGGAGGCCCTAGCCATTTCAATAATTTTAAAAGAATACAATTCACATTGATTTGGAAAAATAGTTCAAACTATCAGTATTTACTGAATGATTCTGTTCAGTAACATTATATAAGGAATTTTATAGGACAATTTTAAGGAATCTACAAAAAAAACTATTTGAAATGAGTATTTAGCAGGTTTTAAAATACACACATTTATTTCTATATAGTTAAAAAATTGGGAGATAAAATTAAAATAATTCCACTTACGGTAGCATCAAAATATATAAAACATTCTAGGATGTAACAAAATATATGTTACACTTCTACACTGAAAACTTCAGAGCATCATAAAGAGAAAGTAAAGACCTAAATAATTACTGAGATATATCCTGTTCATATATTGAAAGACTCAGTGTCATGTTAATTTTCTTCAAATTGATTGGTAAATTGAACTCAGTATCATTCAGAATTTCATCAGGCTATTTGTAGATTTTGGTAAGCTGACTCCAAATGCACAGGAACAGAGCAACGAAAATAATCAGAAAAAAAATTTATATTTACACTCCCCTATTTTAAGACATACAATAAAGAGTCAAGAGTCCTGGATTCCCCTGTTCCCAGGAGCATCTCAAACCTTTATGCAAATGATAAATTTTCTTCCTCTATGATGAGTTACAAAGAGCAGCAAACATTTATTAATCACTATGTGCTAGACCTTGTTTTAAGCTTGTTTTATAGATTACCTAATTACTTATTAGACTCTTGTTTAATCCTCAAAGACGCTCGATGCCATAGGTCTTATTATTATTCCATCTTATTGGACCACAGAAAAGTTAAAAAATTGTCCCAAGGTCACACAGCATATATTCAATAATATACTCAATTTCCCCTCTACCAAAGGGTGGAAATCCATCCTTAAACAAAAATGGGGTTTTCTTACACCTTTTTCCAAGAGAATATTTATGTCTTGAGGTAAATTATCCAACTTTGCCTGTGTCTGTTAAAATCGGAAACAAATGCAGAACAACCCTGAAAATTCCCAGAGCAGACAAAACCCATTTAGTCATACAAACAAAGCTTAACTTTCCTTATTTTTCAAGGTTAACTTGACCTGGATCATTTCTTGCTTGTGTTCCTGGAAATGATAAGCAAAACTGGAACTGTTTCCCAAGTGTGATATGAGGTAACCACTGAGAACTGTAATATTGTAAGTAATCACTATGAAGAACAGTCACTCCTTTCTTACTAAATAGGCTGCTCGGTAACAATGTACCCCAAAGATTCAGTCTGTGATCCGGTTTGCAAACTGTCTTTTTGGTGTGTACACAATAAACTTTTACTTATTACAACTTCAGTGGCCATCTGTCTGACTCCAGCTGTTTTGAACTTTGGAAATATCATGCCCTTTTACACCACTTCTTTATCTCTTCCCCTCCAGAGACAGAGAATAACTCGATGGCTCTCAAGACTATCTGCCTGTGTGACATGCCGTAGCCAATACAATGTTAGCAGATATGATACAAGCAGAAATTCAAAAATACACGTGTGCCATTTGACATACTCTTGCCACTGCCACCAAAAGGACAGGCTTACGCTGACCAGCAGGTCGCAGAGGAGGACGAGACATACGCAAAGGTGCCCCAACCAAGCAGAGACTCAAGCCCAGCATGCATGAGCCCAGCTGAAATCAACCAGTCCTATCCTAGAGAAGTGACCCAGCTCACCCAGGTGACCACATTCATGAACTACCACAAATTATTTCTGATTTAACCTATTCTGTTACACAGCAAAAGATGAACTGATGAACTCATTTTTTTATGAAACTTGGAATAGCCATTCCCTGGATTTAAAAAATAAATCCATGTTCCTGGGTTTATGTAGATTCTGATAAGCATGCTATTGTCAACTACTGAATGGTATTGTTTCTTATTAAAATTGTATCTAACCCAGACTTAAATTTATATAAAAGTGGAGAGAGTAATATATTATTATAATATTAATATTATTGTTTTTTGGTATTATAATTAATAATGTTATTATAATATTAGTTTTACTGCCTATTATATATGCCAGGCTGTTGATATGTGTTATCCATCATCTACCTCTCAAATTCCCACAACAGTGTTAAGGTCTATTTTATCACCCCTGACTTACAAGTAAGGTAACTGAGATGTTGAAATATTAACCTTAAGTGTTAACTTGCATGTTATTGATAAAGCTAGGACAGTTTTACTTAAAGATTTGATTGTATTGGTGCAAGGAAAGCATGGAATTTCTATTTACAGAATCTGAGTTTAGAATTCTAGATCTTAGACTGAGAAAGCTGAACAAGGTATTTTACCCCATAAAGTCTCATTTTCCTCATCTGTAATGTGGACATTATCATAAGTACCTCATGAGTTGAAGTCAGTAGTTCTCATTAGTTGATCTGGCTTTGGAATATCTGACCTATCAATTGTATCCTTGTGTCTGCCCAAGGCATCCTCTCCTGGAAGGCAGTATGTCATGATACAAGGCTTCTGGATGGCTTTCAGTTTTGCAGAAGTGGGAAAGGTGATAAGTTTATCATCACCCTCACCTAGAATTCCCATCACTAACATTAGGAAGATTATTATCAGACAGTGTTCACCAAGCAGGTTGTGCAGCCTTAATCCCTTAACCCTGGGATCTTTGTGCTGATATCAAAACTAGTATCAGAGAGAGGGCCCCCAAACCCTCTTGTATGTTGAGCTTACCCATCCATCATTTTATTAACACAAATCTTCTCTTTTCTTTGTTATTTTTCAAAAACCCAGACTGCTAGAGGGCTAAGAGTTTGAGGATCAAAGGCATAGTCTAGACAGAG
Source organism: Phataginus tricuspis (assembly GCA_029783875.1). NCBI lineage: Eukaryota > Metazoa > Chordata > Mammalia > Pholidota > Manidae > Phataginus > Phataginus tricuspis. The sequence goes on along the minus strand of JAQQAC010002701.1, from coordinate 6,190,179 downwards.
TTCCACATTTCAAGAAAGAGAAAGGAGAAACCGAATGTCACCTCCTGCAGGTTTTCTACAAGAACTGGTTTTTTCATGAAAGTTTAGCATTAGGGAGAGGAGAGAGGAGATTCTGAGAATGGAAATGTACATAGAAATAATCAGGAGGACATAGAAAGAGATAAAGAAATAATTGTGAAGGACAATGGTGGAGGGAACTTCAGGGAGTAAGATACAGAGGGAAGGAAGGGGACAGAGAGAGTGAGCAATTCTACTGGAGCTGATGGGGTAGGGAGGTGGGTCTGCCAGTGTCTACTTCTAAGAATTAGAAAGAGATCCTAACAGCTATTTTGAGCTAGTTATATTTTACTAACTATTTAGACTATTATATGAGCACATTCTTATTTTTCACACCTCCCACAGGCACCAGTTAGCTTCCATGATGTGATTTTATTTCTAAGTCATTCTGTATTTTCTAGAGAACAGTCAAAAAGAAAATCAGCTTCTTGTTGACTGTGGAGAGACCTGACTCAGGGACAGAGCCTCAGAATCCAGCCATCTGTTAAACACCCCTCCTCACACAGTCCTAGTATATTCTATATTATTATTTATTTATTTTTTTACAATTTATTTTATTTTAGTATCATTAACCTACAATTACATGAGCAATATTGTGATGATTAAACTACCCCCTTCATCAGGTCCCCCCCACCAATTACTGATGACCTCTTTCATCACCATATAAGCTCCTTGAAATCATGGGCTCTGCTAGGGTTCATGCTGTCTTCTAGCTCAGAGAAGACATTCATTAAATATTTACTGATCAACCGATTAGAAGCTTTTTGTATGTATCATATAATATGTACACTATATATTATGAAACATATATTCATGTATACATTTATCTATTTAAATACACATATACACCTTTTTATTTCTCACACTTTTTACCTTTTCTTCTAATTCATCCATTTATAACATGAGATGCAATTGAGTAGAAAACTTATTCTCCCTTTGGAGCTTCAGGAAACATTTTGTTCAGCACACAGGGAGTCAGCATCAGCAGAACTTGTTTCTGATTTTGAGTAAGACATACACAGCATTGTATGTGATTATTAGGCTGCACAGAGACACACCAGCTCACTGTTTTATCTCCTCTACCACAAGGGTGAGGCTCTTCGATCATTGCAATGGTGGAAATTGCTGGAAGACTGACAGTACAATCCCTACGTGAGTCTCAGAACACTTCCAGTATACAACAAAACAATAGAGTAGAATTATCCAAGTCTCTGGAACTATGTCCTCTTTCCCTGACATCTCATCAATATTGAAGCTAATATTGCTTAGTGCGTAATATCAGTTTCCTGGATTTTATTTTTTCTTTTTTTCATGTGGCTTGAAAAGCCTGAGTTTGAAATTGCATATAATAATAAACACTCCAGATTTCAGCAGCCTTTGTGACTGAAGACTTGTGACACTTCTTGGTAATCAACTTAATTAGTCACAGTTCTTTGAACAAAAGCTGCAATATTTTTTAATTGGTTAATTAAAAAATAGAAATTTGTTCATGGATTGGTGTCATTACATAAATGTTCACTTTTATCTAACAAAACTGAAATTATGTTGTCATAACTCAGGCCATTATTGCAAAATTCATGAAACCAAACCAGAGCACAGAATATTAGGAAAGATAAGGAAACCAAAAAAATTTTTTTTGATTAAAGCATTCATTCAGCAGTTTGCTCTGGGGTTGTGTTCCACATCATATTTCCTGCACCAATAAGAAAGGGGCATGATATCCAGGACTATGTTCTAACTAGTAACTCACACTGTATTTTGAATTACAATATAAAATATAAAATCATGATTTTAAAGTTGCCTATTCTGATATTTTTAGTAATAGAAAGATTACTTTAAAGGTGTTCAAATTATAGTCACCATTTAACCACTAAACTCTGTGTGGCAGAGGCTGTCCAGCTGTCTACAAGCCCATTTTCTCTTCTTCATGGACAGCTGGACTTCATTTTCCAATCTTGTTAGTTAGTTGTTGACAAGTGACTGAGTCCTTGAGAAAGGGAAGGAATCAGAAGAATGTAAACTGAAACCAGTTCTGTCTGAGAAGTACCGCTTCCACCCAACACACACTCTCTGCCATGTCCTTTCCCCTACTGTTGACTAATAAATATGAGCAGAACAGTATATTTGTCAGGGTTCTCCAGAGAAATGAAACCAATAGCATGTATATACATATATGCTGTGAGTTCTGCTTATATGTATATGGAGCCTGGGAAGACCCATGATCTGCCTCTGAAAGCTAAAGGCCCAGGAAAGCCAGTGGTGCATATTGGTTCCATTCTAAAGGCTTGAGAAAACCAGGGGAGCTGGGGATATAAATCCCGTTCTGAGAGCAGATGAGGTGAGACTCCCCAGCTCAACCAATGAGACAGGAAAAATAGGATGAATTTCTCCCTCCTCAGTTTTTTGTTTTATTCAGACTTTCAACAGAATATTGAGAAATCTACTTTATTCGGGAGGGAGACCTCCTTTACTGAGGCTAACAATGTCTTCCAGAAACATCTTCTGAGACACACCCAGAAACACTGTTTAATCTGGGTGTGTACACTATATGTTATATACATTCATACTAATACATAAAATTAACCTTCACAAGGAACTGTTAAAACTGTATATAAAAGGTAACAGATCTGTAAGATAAAAAGTCCCAGTGTCTGTGAAATATTACATTTCCTGCCAGTTAGCAACAAATTTATTTTTACTTTATGTGGTTTAGAAGTAAACTTCTTTTGCATTGAACCATTACACAATGTATATTATGTTTTCCTTGAATTTTAAATTTACCTATTCCTCAATTTGTATGTTATTAGACTATATATGATTTTTCTTTAATAATTCTTCAGAAAAATAGGAAAAATAAAACAAATATCAATTGGCTTAAACTGCTTATTTTAACAATTGATTAGAATATTCATTCTTTTTTCACATATAAGAGCTGCAAGCTACATTTATTTTTAATTCCACAAAATCGTGATAAGAAGAGAAAGAAGGGGATACTTCAGATTTCGTAAATTTCGGTATCAAAATAACAATAACTGCCGCATTAAATGTTATATTTAAAATATTTCAAGATTGTTAACTTGGTAAACTAAGTCACTTTGTATTGTTACTTATGCAATCCCTGTTTTGTAGTGAGAACAATGATTATCGTAGGTGTTCCTTCCTATTTTCTAAAAGAAAGATATCAAAAACCAAGGGTCCTGGCTCAGAAAGGAGAGCTGCCAACAGTGCATAAACTTGACGTGTCCTCCAAAGGCTGACGGTGATATGCTCCTTCCTTCACAGCCTCAGCCAAGTCTTAAAATACTGGCTCCCAAATAACTTCCTCTTGTCACAGGAGTCAGAGATGAGTGACTAACCAGGATGATGACTCACAAATTAAATAAAACACAGCCTCACCAGTGATAGGAAAATATTATCTTATACTATAATAAATAATGAGCACATATTTTACTTTACTACTTATATTTACTTTACCATGTTCTCCTATATCTAATAGCATGCTATTATATTGCCTTCAAAAATATTTTTGTGGAAAACATGGATTTGATTTTTTATCAAGATATAGATTTGATAAGCTAAAAATTCAATCTGAAGACCCTATTAAGATTGTATTTTACTGTCATTATTCTAGCTGGACTGATTCACAAATCTGCACAATCAACTCACTGCATGCATTCAGTAAATGAGTTTGCATTTAAAAGCATACTTTAAATCAGAAAGTGTTAGTAGTTTATATAGCCTTGAAAAAGAACTTAAGTCTACAGACCTTGGGAAAATTTACTTTTCAAAAGGAAAAAATAAAGATATAAATTTATGCCCATATCATTTAGCTTTTTGTTATGCACACATTGATTTTAACATTACATTTTATGTATCTTAATTCAAAATTATGTGCCTTAACAAAGTGTCCGTGCTAATTAGAAATCAATTATGATTATGTATCTCTTTCTCCCTCCAACACAAATTTCTCATATGTTTACTATTTCTCATTGTATGATGTTGAATATACAAAGAAAGTTTGACAACTTATTTAGCCAAAACAAAAATACCAAGAGTTGCCTCGTTTCATACCAAGGAGAAGCGTTTTGGTGGTGTTTTTGGAGTTAATTCGAGAAAAAATACTACTTTATTTTTTGCATAAAGGATTCAATATTATTTTTCCTATGTACAATCTACAGTTGTAATCAAGAAAGTGCTTTTTTTAGCTTCCATATAGTGAAGTCATTTGGGCCATGTTTTCACCTCTTCTGCCTCAAATTCTTATTTACCAACAATTATTGGACCTATTTTCTTTAATGAATCCCTGTTTTAATTATATTATTAATCAAAATAGTAAAACCTTAGTTTATCATAAACATTCACCACAATTTTTGGCTTATCTGCTTATGAAAATGTTGTTTAGCACAATGTATGCTAAACCAGATGTATTTATAAAGAGTATTCCCAGAAAATATAAAATATTACTGAAATATAAAAGGAACAAGACATTTAATCAGAGAAATTAAGAAATGATATTTAATTGATGCTCTGTTATTACAGCTTCTGGGCAAACACAGGCTAGTTAGGATAAATATACTTTCTGTAAAATAAAATTACACTTACATAACTTGCCAGACTTCTTTGAAAAAAATTAGTGAATATGTGAATCTAATTTCCCTGTTTTTTGAAAGCCCTTTTTAAAGTTACCATAGAAATCTTTCTTTTACCCTCTACACTTCAATGAAAGTTAAAATAATTATAAACGTAACTGAATTGGCCTCGAATTACAAGACAGTATCATTCATTTTTCATGCAGTATAGTCTTTATGTGTTATATAGATGCTATTCAATGTTAAATTATAACATGTACTTTCTAGATTAGAAAATAATCATAAGTTCTATGATTTAAATAACTAAAATACTCCCTAAAACTGGTTTACTACATTTTTATTTTGAAATGATTTGTTCACAAAATAATATATACTTTGAAAGAACAAATCTGATGTAAAAATGTATTTGCTATTCTTCAAGCTTGAAATATAGTGTTAAAACTTTTCAAAATTCAATTTTGTCTATCTGATATGTCAGCATTCTTCCCCCTACCTACACTATTTTGCCCTATTTGTATTAAAGTACTTTGTCTAATCCTTTTATATCTAACTCCTAAAAGTAATACTATACGCTCAATAAGCAAGGTATTAAATAACAGTAGCACCTAAAATCTGATTTTATTTAAATATGAAAATCACCTCTAGAGTGCACCACACTGAGCTATGAAAGCTACAGACACTCTAAAAATAAAAAAACTTTATTAAAAAAAAAAAGGTTTTAGAGCACATACACTTTTTCAATGAAACTGAGAGGCCCTAATAGTTCCCAAATGTCTTTTCTAATGAAGATTTGTTCCAAGGAAATTCCATGTTAAAAAATCCTACTCCTGTACATTCCTTAAAATTCTTCCTTCATTTTCTTACAAATAAAAATACAGACACTTGAAGTTATAGCCAAGATATTCTGCCTTAACCTCCCACCAAAAAAAAAA
>JAQQAC010002701.1:6162301-6184101 GCA_029783875.1 Phataginus tricuspis | reverse complement strand
AAAAAAAAAATCAAGAAAACACAAATAAAAACAACAGTAAAACAACAAAAACTATAAAAGCTGATGTTTAAAAACACAAACAAACATAAACGTCTGACAGCACTGAAGAGCAGCTACAGTAGGCAACACTTGAGCAGCTACAATTCATGAGAGATGGAGATACTGTAAGCATTTTATTCACACTGGCTCTTCCTCGAGGAGTTGATGAACCCTTTGACTGTGGCCCAAACAGAAATGACATTAACATGGGCTGAGGAGGCAATTTATGCTTTAGGAATGTCTAAATAGGCGGGATTTGAGAATCGAAATACTAGAAAAGCAGAAACCTCAGTGAGTAAGCCCATATTCTTTGAACAATTTTCCCTTGAGACTGTAAAATTTCTCCCAGTTCCCAAGAAAAGTACTTGGTATCCAATCAAAAATTTTTAAATGCTAAAAATTATAACAAACTTTCAAAGCCTAGAATAAAACAGACAAAAAAGAGAATAAGATCTGTAGGCATGAAGAATAATAGCTAATTTAATATGTAGAAGAAAACATTGGAAAAAGAGAATTTTCAAGAAACAAGTAGATACAAAAGAATACAATTTTAGGGTTAAAAGTATTTTAAAACTATAATTAAGAATTCAATATATAAAATTAATAAAAGGTTAAAGGTTAGATACAGAAGAACAGAGAATAGAAAGCTGAGAGTGAGGTATGTGAAAATATTCAGGACGGAGCCCAAAGAGAAAATAATGAATAATATAGGAAAGAGTATGAGAGATATATGGGACATTGGGAAAAATGCTAACATACATGTAATTGTAACCTCACAAGATAACACAAAGAGAATGGGGAAGTAGAATTATCTGAAGAAATAATGACAAGAATATCCCCAAATGGATGAAAGACATTAAAATACATATTTAAGAATTCTTACAAACTCCCTGAAGGATAAATACAATGATAATCTGATCTAACTATATCAGCACTGAATTGCTGAAAATGGAGAGAGATACAAAGCAAGAGAAAACATCTGAAAGGAACAGGTGAGAGAAGGATGACAGTATCATCACAGGTGTGAGAGTAACAGTGACATCTGAAACCAATATATGAAATAAATATTTTACCAAACAAAAGTTTTGCAATATGTTATAATGATATTGAACTGTATCTGTAGTATCTGGGCAGATTGAGAAGGTTCATATCACTGAAAAGAGTGAGTATGGGGAAGAGAAGTGAGGCAGCTGGTCAGAGTGACAGCATGTTTGGGATTTTACTCTGGGCGAGATAGGTAGACGTTGCAGGATTTTGGGGAAAGGAGGGACTTGTTATGAATGAAACTGTGTAATTCTGACACCTATTTTCTTCATAAAACAAAGAGGTTCAAAGACAGAAGCAGAATGACCTGTGAGGTGAGCTTTGCTGTAATCTAGGCAGGAAGTAATGGCGATAGGACCTGAATTTTTACGGGACAGAGGAAGAGAAGTGCTAGGATTCTGGATGTGACTTGAAGGCAGAGTTCTCAGGATTAACTGATGCCACAGATATAGGGATTCAGAAGAATGGAGGATTCAAAAGAAGATTCTAGATGATGGGGTGGTAGAAGGGAGCAACATGAAATTGAAACTGAAATTTGACATGAATAAACTGTCAATTGTGCAACTTCCAATTTCTAGGAGACAATTTTACCCAATTTCTTTCAGTTCAATTTAACTCAATTAAAATATCTTTAAGTTAAAGAATCTCAGATGAGTTGTTGTCAACACTTGATAGAGTCTTTGGTGTAATTTGCAGTGATTTAGAATGTGAATTTTCCAAAATTTGGTAAAAGAAACCCAATCTTTACACAAGTTAAGTCACTTTGAATTTTATAATATCAAACTAAAAGGAAATATCTCAAGCTGTTAACTTGTAAGCAAATATAATATAACTAAACATAGTTAAACTAAATAACAATGAATGAAATTATGTGACTTTGGCATGTAACTCAGATGACAAAGAATTGATTGATATTTCTATAATATAAAAAAACTATTCTATTTATGTGAAAATAATTACACAATTAAATTAATAAAAATATGAAAAAATTATGATAATCTCTCATTTTACCAATAAAGCTTATTCACAGATGTATGAATTAAATCAGAGTAATCTCACATATTTCATTAAGATATATCTTCAATAAATTTCTTATGCTTAACAACCATTTATCAAAATTATTAGTATGTATATTGATTTTACAATTTTATACTGCTAAAACTGGTACTAACATATGTCAATAGTTTATAAACAATTTATAAATTGTTTAACCCTCAGAACCTATTGATCTCAGGAAATTAAAGAATTATGTTGAAATATTTTTCATAGCACAAATACATATGCTATGAAGATCAAAAGCTGAGGCTACTCATACTTCTTATATGTTTTATATAGTGCATCTGCATAAAATTATTTACAAGAAGCAGAATGGAAATTTGAAATCAGGAGGAAAAAGAAACTGCAAATTTTTGAATATTAAAAAATAAGGTTTATATGTACCTTTTAAATAAGTATTATTGGATTTAAAATCCATATGTTGTTTATATTATTGGATTATTCGATTTAAAATCCATATGTTGTTTATATTCCATTGGATACATTTTACAGATTGATAATAACCTGTTCATTTAAAAAAAGTCATCATATACAATACACATGAAATTATGTCTTTTGTACCATTTAAACTTATTATAAAAACTGTATATGCCGTTTTAGTCTGGTACATAATTTTCCAAAGTTGCTTCAGGGGAAATAATCAAACATTTTTTAATTTTTTAAATCAAACTTCTGGGGGAGATTTTAATTACTTAGAATTATAGTTTGTGATTTACCTAAAACTTAATTTATAATAAACTGGCATTATATTTGTTTTCTATTTTTTTCTAGTTTCCTGGAACCAGTATACCTTACAAGAAGATTTCAGGGATTGAAATTTAAAAAAAAAAGAAAATATGCTCATTATGTTACAAACATTATGTTTGAAATGAAAAATAAAAGGTAATGTACTAAGGTAGACAGAGATGTGTTTTGGCTAGGGCCAGAATATACATTTACTTACTGTAGTATTATAATGCCATAAAATAAGAGTTAGGTACATTAGATTACACTGAGAAATTGGAAATACACATTGGACTTTTTGGAGCTTTTTGGGTTTTTTTTGCAAAGCAGAAGATGCTGATTTTCTCCTTTTTAGACTTGATTGAAATGGTGACTGCATTGGTTTCAAAATATGAATCCCTAGATAAAAACGTCTAAGGAAATAGTCAAGCCTTCTTTCTAAACAATAAGCATCTCTACCGAACAGAGATAAATGCCTTGGGCCCTGATGTGATCTATGTTGGGCCATTTTGAAGTGAACAGCTTAGCTAGAAGTGATGCAGGCAAACTGCTGGGTTTGTATTTCCGAGCACTAAGTGGTCAAGGAAATGATATGCAAAATGTTTTATGTAGTATTTGCTGTACTCTCTGAAAACAATGCTATAAATAATTCCTTGAGAGGTGAATATAAAGTCATGAATATTAAATGATGTTCCAGCTCTATGAATCTCAGATTGGATAGTAGCATTTTTTTCTTTAATAAATATCTTTAACTTATTTTTGTTTATATTGGTTCAGATTATTACTTAACATTTTCTGCTTGTTATACATGACTCCCAAAATTTATTATTTTTTCTTTGATGTATAATTATTTATAACACAGGTTTTTTTTTAATGCTATCATGACCCAGTTTTTTAGGCCCTGGTCAGAGGCTAGTCAATTCCCCTTTTTGAACAACTGTTTAAATCCACATGTCAACTACTTCCATTGTAGAATTCTCACCGTCTGGGGCATCATGCACCCACCCTATAGCCACAGGGCCAGGGTCCCGGCCAATAGGACAACCCTTGTGTCCCTGAGGGAGTGATATCCTTCAAGTCAGCCAATTAACAGGGAACAAAATCTCATTAACTCCCACTCTGTTCGCCACACAGAAGCTGCCCACCTACAGCTCTTACCTGTCCCCAAGTGCAGCTCGGCCTGTGGGCCTGTGGACAGCCTTCCCTCCTTTGAAACCATAACAAAGAACTCTGCCTTTCATTTACCTGAGTGTCCATGGGTTGTATCCCACCATCAAAAGAATCAATATATCTTATAAAACATTATTCAACAAATATTTGTTAGTATATACCATCATTAAAAAGGGCTTAGATTACTGAGTTCCTTTGTTTATGTGAGTGGAAGTTTATAATGCTGCAATGAACACAGAAGTACAGATAACTCTTCAATATCCTGAAGAGTTTCCATTTCCATTGCATATGTACCCAGAAGTGGGATTGCTGGATCATCTGGTATTTCTATTTTTAATTTTTAAGGAACCTCCATATTGCTTTCCATAGTGGATGCACCAATTTACATTCCTACTAACAGTGCACAAGGATTCCCTTTTCTCCACATTCTCACCAAAAGTTCCCTTTTTTTTTGAATAGTAGTCATTCTAACATGTGTAATGTGATATTTTATTGTTGTTTTAATTTGCATTTACCTAATTATTAGTGAAGCCTAGCATCTTTTCATGTACCCGTTAGTCATTAGTATGTCTTCTTTAGAAACATGTCTATTTAATTAACCTATTTTTTTAACTGGATTGTTTGTTTTTTTCTATTGAGTTGTGTAAGTTCTTTATATATTTTGGATATTAACCCATTATCATATATATTATTTGCAAATATTTTCTCCAAATCCATAGGTTACCTTTTCATTTTGTTGATGACAGTTTCCTGAGCAGAAGCTTTTTAGTTTGACATAGTCCCACTTATTTTTGTTTTATTGGTCTTAAATATTCTTTCCTCTGATGCATCAATTCTAGAAAGATTCAATGCCTTCCACCTGAACTGCTCATGACTAAGTGATGCACTCAGTTGGAAATAACAGAATTGACAACAAAACCAACAAAAAAGCAGAGAAACATATCTAGCCTTATATAGCTCGATATTCAAGAAAATAATCTTCTCTTGCCTCTGCTTGTATTAACACTGGACCCTTTTGCATATGTAAGAGTGTGTTACAGTATTTGTGTGTCAACTTGTTAGGTAGAAAGATAGACATGAGCAGCTGGAGAGGGGAAGATAAAGTTTTAGGAAAACCTGCCCAAACTGCCCAGGTAGGGGTCCAACGTGAGGACAACAAAGGCTTTGCAGGAAGATAACTGCTTTGACTTTCAGGCCAAACTGGTCCCGAGTTGATTCCAGTGTGGGCACAACTGAATAATTCCAAAACACACTTCCTCATAGGCAAGGACATGCCCAATGAGAGGGATGGCTATACAGGTGGACCTGTCAATCAAATAGCCCCACCTTGTCAATCGAAGAGTTGCCTCCTAGCCAAAATTTAATATACAGGCCTACCACCTAAAGAGGCCTTTGTCCACCTTGACTCTGCCAGCTCCCCCCTTGGAGGGCATTCAAATAAAACTTTTCTTCTGCTTCACTATTGTGTCTCTGCCTCTCACTTCTTTGTTACGGTGGGGACGAGGACCAAGGAGAACAAACTTGGTCCATAACAAACTGACATCAACATGACTGCTGTATTTAAGAAAGATAAAATGTATAGTTTTATTGAGGATTATGGCAAGAGAAAGAACTGGTGAGGAGTTTTGGTGAACTGTTTCAAAGGCCTGTCATTTGGAGACATCTTAAATACTTTTGCTACAGCAGGGGATATGTGCAGAGAAGAGATCACATTAATAAGGCATCAAGCAATAAGGAACAAATACATGTAGTCAGTGCTGTAAGGGATCATGCTCTACACATCCCCATGCTATCTCTGTGTGAGAGGAGGCAAGGGTAAGGGACTCGGGTGGATTACCTCGTCTTCCTTTGGGGATGAACAGGGCATATGCGACATTATCTTTCCAATGCTGATCAGGAAATTCCTGACCCACTGTATTTCTGGGGGTAGGTTAGACTGCAATTAGATTAGGTGATAAGCCCCAATATGGCAATTTGGCCTTGCATAAGTAACAACATGCTAGGCCTGTGTCTTTCTTTTTAACATGTATTAAATAAAATAAATAAATATATAACATTTTCCTTTATATTTGTGCTTCTAGTTAATATTTATATTTAAATAAATACATATTTGTATATTTATTCCTCCTTTTTATCTACATACCTTAGTAATTACTAAAACATAAATATAGGACAGATGGATGGTTACCCTTCATGGGTAATGGTGATGTAAACGGCTCAGATGAGGACATTGGATGGCAATGACAGGTTTGGACATTGTGCTTTTAAGATATCTACAAATAATTCAAGAGACAATGTCAACTAGGCAGTTAAATGTGTAGGTTTGGAGCTCAGAGGTGAGATATAAGTCTCACCTTGCGTTAACCTATTTTTTGTTAAGACTGTGACTCGTGCACGATGCTGGGCAGCTGGTAGGCAGCTGGCACACAGCAGTGCTAGGGGTTGTTCATCTGCTCTGTGCTGGGCTTGAAAGTACCCACGCCATTCTGGTTGTTTCTGTGAAGGTGTCGGGGAGGAGAGCACGTCGCCTTTCCTCCCCAGTTCCTTTTCCCTCCCCCTCCCTCTAGCTCTGATCTATCTCATCCCCTGCCCCTAACCTGCCTCCCCTCAGTTCGTTGCAAGCTGTCATTCCCTCACTTTTTCTATATCTGCTTTTCTCTGTTTACTCTTTCTCTCTTCTTTTCTGAAATACGTGTTAAGGCAGAGTGTTCTGCTACTCCTGTCCGTTGGTTTGCTTAAGTTCTATGTCCAGCTCCCTCGTTATTTTGTTATCTGTCAATTACCTCTTCTCTCTCCCCTATTTTTTCTACACATACCTGGTTTTTTATCATTTTCCACAGCTGACTGTATCTCCTCTTTCCTCCTTTAACAGAAAATCTCTTAACTTTGAGTGTGTAAACAAATGATATTTTAGTTTCCTAATCCCAATTTTAAAAAGCGGGTAAGTTGAGGGGTTGGGGTGGGTGCTTGGGGAAAGTGAGGAGGAGAAAGAGGCACAAAAACCTCAGTCATAATACAAGTCGGTCATGGGGATGGGAGCCCAGCATGGATAATACTGTCAGTAGTTCAGCAACATCTTTCTATGTTGACAAATAGTAACTGCACTAGTTGTGGTAAGGATTTAATACGGTTAACTTCTGAACTACTGCGTTGTATATTTGAAAACGTTATACGATTATGTATCAACTACGCTTCAATAAAATAAAATAAAATAAGAGGCATGTGAGTCCAATGTTTACAGTTCTTCCAGGGAAACAGTTAACAAGTCATCCTTCCCTGAGAATTTTCCCATAGTCGATGACTGCCGATTAAAACCATTGGGAGGAACCCTCAGCTGGTGTCTTTGGGTGTTAACTTCATTATCACTGGTACATCTTATTCCAGTTGTTTCCCCGCTCAGTTTCCCATTGGTTATGTCATTGTCCTCTTTTCACTTTCCTTTGGAAGTTCACAGATTACAGGTGAAGTCCACGGCATTTCAAGGCACTGTTCTGATTAAACTGTGAAAATCCAACAGAGGCAGTCATTGATTGTTAAGTTCCTAAGTTACTAATACAGTTAAATGGTTGACTTTCTTATACTACAGCTTCCTCTATAGCAAATGTAAAAAACCATCTTCAGTCTTGTAATTAAAAAATATATATATAACTGGTAGTTTCCATTCAGTGGACATATAGCAAATGAATATTTGTGGTGTACAGGACACTCTGCTGGCTGCTGGCACAAAGAAATAGATCCGGTCTGTCCTAGAGTTGCACCTAGTCTGTGAAGAATCCTGTAATAGGAATATAGATGGGTTTATATGGATAACAAACAGCAATAATTACAATGAATCCTGTCATCGACAAATTCTTGCTTATATTTCAGGAAATCTGAGCAGTGTTCTAGAATTCAGGGAAATAATCTTGGTCACCAGCTCTGAAAATACTGTACTATACATATCCTTCTTCACAGACTCATTTATAGTCTGTTCAGATATACGAAACCATTTAGAACTTATTATTTTACCACTTTTGACAGATTATAAACATTATCTTATATAATATCTGAAATTATACCACAGAACAAACTGTTTCTCAAAGAAATCTATGAATGTGAAATAAATAGCAAGTAACGCCTGAGTATTTTGTAGGTGAGTCCCTGCAGGTATTTCTCTCCAATTGTTATTTTGTAAGGAGTGCTCTAGAGGGTATGATGTAATTATTACTGATAATTATTACTACGCCATTTAAGTTTGATAAAAATAACTCAAGAAAGACAAGGAGTAGGGGTTTATACATAGTTTTACAATGAAAGAAATATCCTGTATTCAATGAGATAAGCAAATCAAATAAAAATCTCAAACTACCCAGAGAAAATGTTTAGATTATTAATGAAACTTTTTTTCATTGTGTTTAAGTTCAGTGTGGACACTTTCATTTAAGGAAAAAAACAAAGATACATATTTTTCCAAGTAATTTTGTTTTGTTTCTCATTTTTGTTGGCATGTACACACCGGAGTGCATACAGGCATGATTCTCAAGTGCTTGCTTAAAGATCCCATATGTAGATATTGAGTTAGGGCCTAAACTAAGGACTGCATTATGCATTAGCTTTCATTTAAGGAAATACAGATTTTGTTGGGGTGATGTATTAAGTTTCCTCTTAAATAGTATGTAACACACATAGCACATGACTCATAGGATTTTAAAATAGTATAACTCAATTATCCTCAAAGCCAACCAAAGAAGTAAGCTCAGAATAATCAGCAAGTTCTCCTAGATCTTTTATTTCTAGTGTTAGTGTTCTGTTTTTATGGACTTCTTATATCAATAGTAAAATACATATTTTTGTGTTAATATCTGAAATTGATTTAGATGTGACATATACGCATGCATATACAGATATTATCAGCTAAAGAATAGTTAAAAGCTAACAAAACTCCTTAAAATCAGTTTATGCATATGGCAGATACAAATAGGTAGATTTGAATAGTGTGATAGAATCATTAAAGATAGTGATACTTATTTTACAACTGTTTAAGTAGCAGCATTAACTGTATACTCACAAATTAACTTTGTAAATTGCCATAAGGTCAAACCTCTCAGATTCCCTAGGTGATATAAACCTATGGCAAAATAGAAAGATCACATCCAAAAAATGAATTAGAAAAAATTCAGGTAACATATTGTTTGCCAAACATATTTCTGACCAGTCTAAAAATATTCAAATCCAGAGGGAAGAGACACCATGCAAATGGAAGATTATTTAGAAAGCTGTATTCCAGTAGGACTAAGGAGGAAAATAAAATAAATGGAAAAGGAAGTAATCAAGTCTCTAATAGCAGGGAAAACTAATAACCCGGGATGCCCTTGCGACTCATTAGAGTAAACAGGAGGAAATGAAACCCTGTATATAGATAGCCAATGTTTTTAATCCTTGGAAATTAAAGCTAGAGAGAATATTGTAAAATAAATTTGCAGAAAATCCCGGCATACCATTTTAGATTTTAATGTCTTCAATTTTATTACACCTCTTTCCCATTATCCCTCTTCTGTCATCTAACATTAATAGACAAAATCAAAGTGAGAAAAAAGAATTATGAAATCAACATTCATCGATCAAATAATCTCTAAATATATATTTTGCTGGAAGCCTGATATTTTTGTCAGAACTTCTAGGCATTTTATGTATTCCTCCAACAGTCCTCATTCCTAAACCCAGAATCATTATCTCCATGTCATGAAGAATCACACCTTTTTTGATTGTGCTAATGTCAAAAATCTTCAGTGAAATAGCCTTAATTTTAAATAAATGGTTGACATCTCATTTGTTTCCATTCCTAAAATCAATTATTCACACACTTCTTTCCATTCTTTCTTCAAAACATATAGTCTAACTATATATCATTCTCCCATTTATTCTTTTTCCTTTACCCAAGCTCTAAAGATTACATGTTTAGTTTTATTTGGTGTAAGCTCCAAGTACATTTTGAAATATTAAGGGTGCTCACAATGTTGGATTGATTTGAAGATATTCGAACTGGATTATGAACATAATTGATTTTATATAATACAAAATCTTGTTCTAATATATCACTACAATTCTTAGCATTGATTCTATTTTGCATTTAAGATTGAATGACTTAGTATGGAAATGCAATTTACTGATTATATAAATATACCGAAAGATCTCTATTGTCAAGAATTTGTATATTTACAGATGCGTGTCTGCATGGCATGCATACACTTAGAAAAATATAAGAAGTATCAACCACCAAGAATGCAAATGCACTCCAGAACTTTTTAAATTAGTCTCAAGCCTGAACAAATACACTTTACTAAAATTAATTAAGCGAAGTCATTTCTTAATCCACCATTCCTCTCTTCTGCTGCTCTCTCTGCTTTAGTTTGATTCTTACTCACCTCTTGGCAATTTCATCTGGATTCCTTATAACTAACCTTGGTTTTTTCCCTGTATTCTTCCCTTTGTCATTGCTACTATATATCATGTTTCCCCCTCTAATTCCACTACTGATCTCATTTGGAAGTTTTTTTTTTGTTTGATTATTTTATTACACTTTGAGGCACTGTGAGAAAAATAATCAGAAACAAATGATATAAGAGATAACTTGTAAATGTGTAAATGAACTTATTTACAGTGAAGTAAATTATGTAATTGTGAATATATTTTCACATGTACACCTGAACTGATGGAGCAAGGAACGCTTGTTTCATCAACAGCACAGCCATCTCTGCAGCAAAAGCTTCTCTCTTGCCTCCGTTACAGGAGCACACGAGCCTTAGACAAAATAGCACAGATGGGACTTTCCCCTCACAGAGTATAAGGCTTTGTTTTAATGAGGCTTGAAAATTGTACTTTCATAGGTGAGTGTATTTACAATTTTTCTTATTTATTCACTTATAGCTAACTCGAAATCAGACAATTCCTCTTGTCCTCCTGGTACTTTTCTTGATGATATCTTAAATCTTAAGTTACACAATTCTATATATTTATTTTTAAAAGTCCTTATTCTATATTATTTACTTTTCCTAACACAGTTGAATAAATATTTTATATTATGAAATTGGATCATTGTGATATTAAGAAACTTGCTGAAATAAAATCTCTCATACCTAGAAAGTCAGGAACAAAATTCACATATTCTCAGTTTTGTTTCAGTGAACTTTAAAATACTGCACTTTGCTTCTCATTAAAAAATTTCAGATTGTTCTTCTCTTATTGACTATTTTAACTTAAATTTAAAAATTTGATTGTTTCTTATTCTACTTCCTAGACTGAATTCCTGCTGCATTCTTCATATGATGTGTTTTGTTCATTTTTTTTGAGAGAGGGGGAAATTACTACATATTAGAAGTATAAATGTTCCCCTATTGCTGTGGTGCTCTAGTATGAAATATATTTTAAATGACAACATTATGTCATTTAATAACTTGAGATTTTTATAACTTGAATACATAATGCGTTATATTTTGTCTTCTTGATCGAGCTACTAACTGGTATACTGAATAACATGTATATTCAGTTCTCTTCTGTTTTCTTATTTCTAGAAGAATTCCTGGCACATAGCTGGCACTCAATACATATGTTAGAAAAAGAGTGAATAAAAAAGTTAATGAATGAACCTCCATTTCCCTTGCAACAGGACTTAAAAATACACTGGTCTTTTAGGTGAACCAACCGGCACAGCAAAAGGAACAGTAAAGAGAATATGAGTAGCACTTATAATGAAGAATGTACACGTTTAGAGAGTAAGATAATTGAACAAGTTACTGGAGGTTAAACCAGTCGATACGATGTTCTCTTCTCATTGATAGGTTTTCATTGAAAGCAATTCCCTCTTGCGGTTTCAAGATAGTTGCATGTGTCTTATTTACACACAACAATATCCAGAAGTAGACATAGGACCTTGGATATCTTATGTTGCTTTCTTAGGGATAAACAACCCCTCCTTCCGTGTCCACAGGAGACGTCTCCTAAGTCTCTCTGGGTACGATTGGAGCACATGCTCACTGGGCAGGAAGACACCCCAAGCACAGGGCATGCCTGCTGCCCTGTGTCCTCCAGACCTCCTTCCACCCAGCAGGTGAACGATAGTTGTGACTCCCTGGCGGCTCACTTCTAGTCACGGTGGGTTAATGGGCGATGGGCATGACAGCTGTAGGTTTAATCCTGACAATACACCATATTAAATATAAGTACCTTGATGCTTTAGGTTTGTGGATATCGCCTTCTGTAACTTCTTTCAACAATTGAATCTCTCCCACCGCCCAGGGCACCAGAAATACTGGAAGGAAATATTAGCAAATATTAAAAAATGAGTACTCAAGCTGTCTTAGAAATCCTTAGGTGTTTGGTTTGTTTTTATGAGTTTTATTGCTAATCAGAAATGAACAGCAAGACAATTTTAATAACATGTGAATTCAGTTAGGAAAAAGTTGATATTCCTCTGATGTCTGCTTTTAAATAGAAAAGTGAAAGATTACCAACAACTTAATAAACTTGTTCAAATAAATGGTCCTTTTCAAAGGATTTATATGAACAAGATAGTTTTATTTCAAAATCATATTATTTTAATTTCTTGATCAAAATCTTGTTCTTTGTATTGATACTCAAAGAGAACCCAAACTCTTGGAATATATCTTTAAAGAAAATAGCAAACTCTGTATCTTGTCAGAAAATATGCACCATTCACAAGAAACAGAAGATGAACATCTTATAGATTCACATCGGTCTGCAAGGATAAAGGAAAGAAGGTCAGAATTGTTCTAATAGTAAGTCATCTGAGGTGTACTTTACAGACAACTTTATTCCCTGCTGCCCTTCACACTGTCCTAACTTACATTATGTTCAGAGACTCTTCACAAACATGCTTCAGAAGAATGTAACATATAGAAAGATGATCATTTTTCTATATACAGATCCCTTTGATTACAGAGAAAATAAATATTTCACAAGGAAAATAGGAATAGAATTCTTCAGATCCTTTGGCAGGGGTGGGGGCATTTTCAAGTCACCGGATATGAGATTGATAAAGTAATACGCAGACAATAGTACTCCCTCTGTGACTGTAGCCAGATCACAATGAACTGGTCAGCCAGTATCATTGCAGTATGTTTATCAGCAATTTCAGTAAAGTAAAATGAACAACGGCCTCGTAAGCAAAATATCATTTCATCTGTAAATATGTTAAAGACTACAATGTTTAGAAAGAGTATAAACCCTCTGAAACTGAGACTCCTCCTGTAAATTTTCTTCACCTATAAATATTGATTACCTACAGCAGCACATGGCAGGTATCATTATAGTAAACCCTCAGAAATATTTATTAAATGAAAGGATGTTAAATGTGTTTTCTATCATAAGGCAACACACCACAGCAAATTACTATGTGGAAAGTAAATGAGAGTTTAGTGAATTGGATAATATATTTAATACAGATTAATTTAAGAAAACATACAGAAATTTTTTAAACCTTATATAAATCCTTTTGATGTGAAATATAATGCACATATAGAAAAATGTGTAAAAATAATTGTTCATTTTTATTTTTTAATGTGAAGTCTCATAAAACACTGACCCTAATAAAGACATAAAACATTGCTAGTATTAAAGGATTATCTATATGTTTCTTCTCAGCAAAAATCCCTCCTCTCTAAAGTTAACTACTATACTAATTTACACTGTATTTTTTAAATGTTTGTTTTAGAACATAGTGACAACTACATCCCTAAATATTGGAGTTTAGTTTTACCTGTTTTTGAACTTGGTATAAATGGAATTAGGCAGTACATATCACTTTGTATCTTGTATTTTTTACTTTGCATTTCAATTGTATTTCATCCAGGTTATTGTATTTACCTATAGTTATTTATTTTCAAGGATATAATGTATGTTACAATAGGAATTAATACAATATAACCCATGTATTTCCCTGTTACATTTGTCCAGTTTGTAGCTCTTTTTAATAACGCAGTTATGCATATTCTTGTACATGTCAATATGGATGGATGCATGTATATGTGCTGAGAATTCAGTTGGATGTAGACTTAAGAATGAAATTACTGGAGCCTACATCCAGTTATGTGTATTTAACATTAGTGATACTAATTTCATATTTTTTACAATGGTTGTATCAGTGTTCACTCTCACTAGCAATGTACAAAAGTTCCATGACTGTAAGCTCTCACATGTTGTATTTTCAATCTTAAGGTTTTAGTCAAACCAGAAAGGGTGTATTTGTATTTCAAATTTTTTATTTTATCTGATTACTAATGAAGTTAAAATACCTTTTCACATGCTTATTTGCCACTTAAATTTCCATCTTGGTCATTTAGCTCTTTGATTCTCTTGCTCATTCTTCTAGTTTTCTGTTTTTAACCTACTGACATGGTAGTTTGTTGTATATTTTCATCAGAGTCTTTTGTTGGTTATATGTTTTGCTAATATAGCCTTTCCACTTTTGGTTTGTCTATTTATTTTTCCTAATACTATTTAGTCATAAATAGAAAGTTCTTTATTTTAATGTGATCATATTTATTTGTTGTTTATTCATGTTGGGTGATATTTTTCTCTATTTAAGAAATATTGTATTAATCATAAATGTAAATGATATTATGCTATAATTTATTCTACATAATTGCATTTGTTTTTTAACTACTTCTCCCCCTTGAGAATATTAGGCCCATAAGAACAGTGTAACTGGTATTTTGATGTGTGCTGTGTGATACACAATAAGTAGTTACAGAATAGTATATATCTGTCTATCTATACCTATGCATCTTTCTCTATATATATCTATCTATCCACCCCGGTTCTATTAACCACTGAAATATCCATTCACATGTATATACCAGCATGGTGTCTCCATGAAGTGGGATATAATGGTATTTTAGTTATTTTCCTACTTAATTATTAGAACTATCCCAATCAAAATCCAAGTACTGTAAATGCATTTGAAGTTTTCAATAAAATGGATTAATTTTATTAGAGCTCTCTTCTGATATACATAACCTGTTATATGAGACTTTGACTTAAACCATTTTAACATTTCCTTTAATTTGAAGTTCTGAGTGATCCTGCCAGCACTCAGTGCATATAAACTGTCAGTAACCCAAACTACAGTGGTATTTCTTATAATGAGTGCCGTCAAAATCCTAGACTCCTGAATCTTTAGGTGTTTGACTACCATGAATTCCTAGAATCCTGTAAGGTATGTGCATAGCATACTGTAGTTACACAAATGTTCTATGTTTTTTCTGAATGCTTTACCGCAGTTATTGTGAGGGTTCCTTATTTGGAGGATGTTGGGTCTTGTACGAGCCATGGGGTCTAGTCCTCAGGACTCAGTGGCTCTCTTTTCCTCTTTTATTTAGAAAATTTGGTTAAATCCTGGTTCTTGAATTCACTACATTCTGATGTTTAGGAAAATGTATATAAAAACTAACAAAGAGAAAAATCATTTCTTCCAAGGGAAAGAGTGGAAATATTCTAACCATTTGCACAATATCTTGGGACTCACACTGACTCTTCTTGGGTTTCTATGGAACTTGAAAGAGATTCCTAAGGGCCAAGACATCCTCTCAAATAGCACCTGCACCTGCACCTCACTTTCTACAAGAGTTACCTTGGTCGCATGTGAAACCAATAGTTCCAAGAGGAAAATGGGAAGACTATATACTACAATAGACTTAAAATACAGAGATCACAGGAGGGAAACAAATCTTCTAAAAGTACATATTCCATATATGAGATCATTTATATCCACTTAGATCTTCCCAAAGAAAATTTTGCTCATCGATACCATACCCCAATAGAGCACATAACTGTGACCTTGAATGTAGGGATTAAGTATAGAGTGGGAGATGTGAGGAAGAGAAAGTCTTGAGTTTTCACAGAATATTGAATATATAGTTAAAGCCATTAAAAATATTAAATATTAGAGTTAAATGCCTATAATCTTTATGCCAATAACACTGTTCTAGATACATATTTTATTAAGGAACAAGAAAGTTGATAACGTTTTACATGCATATATATTCAGAATGCTATTATTTATTGAAATTAAAAACTACTTATGTCCAAAATTAAGAAAATGGTTAGCAAAATAAAGGTATATCCATATATATTACTGAGACATTATAAATGACTTTACATTGAAAAATACTTGTGTTAATAAGTCAAATAAAACAGGAGTTTAAATTTTAGAATTGCAATAATAAAAAAAAAAGTAATGGAGAGATGTGATGGCTCTTTGATATGTCACTTTGACTGGATTGCCATTCCCAGTTGTTCAATAACACAAATCTAGGTGCTCCTGTGAAGAAATTTTATAGATGGAATTAGTTTCCTGAAATAATGGACTTTTAGGGATATTGATGTGTGTGCCTCAAGAAATCCATAGGAAGATTTTAAAAGTAGAATAGAGGAATTCCACCTGTAAACAGTAGTTTGGGACCCTGTTCATGGAATTTCAGCCTGCTCCAAATGGTTCCTTGACTGCCGGTGGACAAGAGCTTCAGCCTGACATGCACAACCCTGGGAGTTTCAGGCTGCTCAGGACCTTCCCTTCCAGATGGTCTACTTTTCAGAATCTGGATTTGCTTAGCTAGTCTTCAGCATTGTGGAAGCCAATGCCCTATGAAACACCCTTCAATATATTACCTTATTGTTTCTCTTTCTCTGGTCGAACACTGATTGGTACAATAGATAACGTATGTGCAATATGTTTATAAAATAAGAAAATAACCCAAACAATCATGATGGCTCTCAGTTATCAAATAACATTTGAGTTTATTTATTTTTTTATTGCTTCATTTATGCAGATTGTATCAGACCATGATAGTTGTATGTCATTATATTTGAAACATATATAACTCTCCTGGTTTTATTCCACTATTAACATGCAACTTATTATTACTTACTCATATTGAAGAAAAAAACTGCATTCAGAATGATAATAATTGATATAAATTACTTACCGCCACTTACACATTGATTTTCATTTAGAAATATAATGGATAACCCAAAAGGATGAATTATTATTGTCATGATTTCAGAGAATAAACATTTTTTGCAAGTTATTCCTTTTATCTCTATACTGCTTCCTCTGAGCCAACCACTGTCCCCTGGGTTTAAAGTAGTCTAATAAACCAACTCCTGACCAAATGCCCTACTCAGTGCCAGGTTCTAAATCTACTGACAGCCAGCCATATGTCTAAGAGTTCAGTAAGACTGTTGCAAAAATTTGATGTTGAAAAAGTATATTGTTAATTCACTCAGCCAAAACATTATTAAGCATTTTCTCTGTGTCAGATTTTGTATTAGATGCTGCGTAATGTAGGATGATTTGGGGCTCTCAGTTTAGAATCATTTATGTAAGGTAAAATTTAATAAATAACTTTAATACAATGCAATAATTTCCTTAGTAAAAATAATGTAAGTGGCCTAACTTGACTAATGCTAACACCAGTGAAATTATCCTAGTATTGTCCACATTTTCTAAATTCATGCAATAGTATTATTACTCTTGCTTCATGTTATACTAATGCAAATATATTCCAAAAAAGGTAATAGACAGAGTAATTTAATATTGACTGTTATGTCCAGAAAAAAAATGTAATGGGAGGAAGTGAATGTAGATGATTTTACGTGTTTGAAAAACTACAGGAATTCCTAAAATATAAAACAAAGTTGGCCTTCTAAACCTGAGCATCTGGGAGACATTACAAAGATTTCACATAATTAATTGATGTTTCCTATGTATATACATTATATCACAAAGAAATGAGCACTTAAGAAAGGCCATAATTACCAACTTGCTTTATTTCAGTGAAAACTGCAGAAAAAAGTTATGTTCTCAGAGAAAAAAAATCTGGTATTTATAGCTTAAATTATGACCTCACTAAATTTTATCTGCACCTGTGAATGTAACATATATTTGAAGGGTTCATCAAAACAGATGAAGAAGGCTGACTTAGTCTATCCTACATTATTGGCAAAAGTTTCATGCACTGTCTATGTCCTCTAAAATGAGGCTTTATTTTTTGTTTGAAATGTTGACTGGGGTATACTACAAATAAATACTCATGCATTTTTCCTATTCTAATTTCTCTGTACAGTTTACCACTCAAGATTTTTATAATTACATTATACTGCTACCTCTTTTTACATGACGATCATTTCCCTTTACTAAAATGGAGCATGTGATTTTTCTAATTGATATTTAATCCTTAAATACCAAGAGTATAATAATTTAACAAATGTATATAAAATCTTATTAATGATATTAAATTTTCATATTAAATACTTCCAACCAGAAGTCAGGAAGTTAACTATTTTATTTCTCTGTTGGTAGCTCAGTTTCATCCTAATAAAAGTAGAATAAGATTATATTGAGCTTTGAGTATCAGTGGCTTTCAATTTTTTTAATTATTTAAAATACACTAATACAGAAATGAATCAAAGACTGTGTCACTTAAACACAAGTGCATTAACTATTATTATTTATACATAGGTCCTCATGTATTTGTTGTCTTTTATGTTGGTAACTAATGGGTATTAGAAAATAAGGTGCCAGAGAAAAATTATAAAACCTATCAATTTAATAAGGTCAACAGTAAATACTAAAGCAAAATGCAATTTAAAATGGCAGTTGAAGTTCGTAAGTAAGGACATCAATAATAGGTAGAATATCTAAGGAAAAATTAATATAAATAGTTGATGCTGAACTAGTACTTGAAGGAGGCGTGCTATTGGATGATACTGGGAAGCAATTGTCTGAATTGTAAAAAACAGAGGTGAAAAGATAAGTGACAAATTGACATTTTTTGAATGTTTATGAGACAATGACTAGAAAAGTCTTACAAGATTATTGAGCTATAGATGAATTATGGGAAACAAATTTTGATTAGGTCATGATTATTTTCAAAAGGATCTTCAAACACTGGAGTTTGGATTTAATAAAGTTATTAATGATCTGCCATCATAGAAAAGAACATAATTTTACAGTGAAATAGAGCTTAGTTCATACCCTTGTGGATCTGGATAATTATATTAATTACCAATTCTATGAACTTGGGCAAATTGACTTACTTCTGCGACTAGCAGAAGCCCTAGTACATAGTTCTCATTTTTAATAAGCTAATAAACATTAGTTATTACTTTTCTCATCCACTTCCTTTGGAGTAATATTAAAGTAAAAAAGAACAGGGAACAAAGTTGTACATGCACAAACAATGAGATGAGAAGATAGCAAACTTATAGATTAAACAGAAACTGCATGAACATTTGCATATTCAACTTAATCTATATGTTTTGGGTCTTTTGCCATAAATCTAGAAAAACAACCATATTTTTAACAATATTTATGAATAATCTTTTAATGAGTTTAATTGGTAATAAAATACTACCTGAAAATATTTTTGGAACTCTCTTTATAGTCACTGAATTTTTTTTTTCAAAAGTGGAGATATTTACATTATGAAACAAATGTTTAAAGAAATTGTACTCTGGATGCTTTATCAAATATTTTGTGCAATATTCACTCCCACTTTTCAAATGTCAGAAAAATATAATGAGTCAAGAATGCAAATGAATTACATGGATACAATATTAACATGTCAAAAATAAACTGCATGAATTTAAATCTCATGGGACCAAAAATAATTTATGAAGTCAAGTTGTGGTTTATAAAGCAAAATTCACTTCAGCCTTTAGAGGCCAAAATATAATTTTTAATATAAAATTAAAATACTGCTCAATCAAAACTAGGATTATTATTACTATCAAATAAATGAATTACTGTCTTGCCAATGGGTTTCAGCCTTGAACAAGGTCACCATAGATTCCATGACAGTGAAAAAATGATAATGGAATGTTCTTGGGGTGTAAGGGTTTATACCCAACTTTATTCCCACGGTAGTAGGTCAATCGCTAGAATCCTGTCCACTCAGAGCGAGTCTGCATGCAGCAAGCCAGGCTCTGCCTCTGGTCCTCACTACCCATGCAGCCATCTCAGTCTCTGTCCTTGGTGCTGCCACCTCTCCAGCCTCTACTCTCCCACAGCCTTGCAGTAGAGCAGCCATGCAGCCCAGAGCACTGGGCAGAGCTCTTTACATAAGAGTCAATAACAAAGTATTGCCCACACGTGTGTAGTGAGCAAGCCGACCAGGGCCAGGTGAGAATCCTGGCCACAGGAACCTTCACTTTCTCCACAGTTACCAAAAAATGTTAATTTGCATCTCAATAGATTGGGAATGGAAAAAAATTGCATAGTGGCATTTTTGTAGCAAATCAAAGAGACAACATGAAGATACAAATGGAACAATTTAATGTCACCAGAAAACTGTTTGGAAAAAAGTTTTATCCTTTTCTCAAAATACTGTTAAATAAATTGCTCTTCAAAATTGACTGGTATTGAGATTTATGTAAAACTAGTATATTTGCCTTCTTACCACTTATCAAGTAATATCTGATGATTTAATAATTGGTAATACAGTGGTAATGGTGGTGTTAACTTAACAGTAAAAATGTATTTTAATAAGCAAATACTTAAAGCAATAATTTATTGTACAACTAATAAAATCAAATTGAGAATGGACACAATAAATGGTATGCATTACTTTAAAAGGTGTCTATATGAAGCTGCATTATATGATCTTATTTTTATTTTATTTTTTAAATAATAAAAATGAGTAAACAAAATAATAAAACCAACAAATAATTACTGAACATTATATGCAGGGTATTTGACAAGACAATATAGGAAACAGCCTATTTCACTAGAACTTTATTATATCTGTGGGGCATTCACAAAGATGAGAAATTTAAAATGAAATAACACAAGCAATAATTGTTCTGCATAACTTTAATTTTTTGCTATTTTTATCCTTATATATACATGTATATTTATTTTTTGCCAATATTCCTATATTTTCATTGAAAGATTTGCCACATAATTTTAATAACTGCATAGTATTCCATGTGAGGTCTACAGATAGATAACAGGTAGATATTTAAAAGTTTATAAGCACATGAATAATCACACAGTACTATACAAACTATATCACTGCATAAAGCTTTCTTTATACATTCAGATATAGCTGTAGAAAAATTCATAAAAGTTGAACTTTTAGGTGAAAATATATGTGTGTTAAGAATTTTGATATAATGATCCTTAAAATAATTTGTATTTTGTTAGTACATACTAGTTATTATATACTGGCTGCACATATAAATTATTACATGTTTGCATTTATTACATGCCGACTAATATATGCCCTTATTTACACTACTTGTTGCCAAACCTTTTTCTTTCTTTTTAGCAAGGTTATTAATTTTTTTAATTTAATTTCTTAAATACATATATGGGTCTATTCAGGTTATATTTTGCTTCTTGTGAGAGTTTTGGTAGTCAGTGTCTTTCAAGACTTGGTATTTTAACTTGTTTTTTAAGACCTTATTTCTTAGCTGGATATTTTTACTTAGATATGCACAATCATCAAAATGTAAGTTATATAAAAATATATATTGTAATTATATAAAATGTGTAATATGTACTTTAGCATATAATATATATAATCATCAGTCTCTGAAAGCGATTTGTCTACTTCTACACATTTTGTATAACTTTCACATATTTTTCTTTCCTAAAACCACAATTCACACAAAGGCATTGTTAGAAAACAGCATTTCTCCTTACTTTAATAGAGTTGCTCCTAGATTTTCAATGAAGCATGAGCCTGGACTTCCTTTTTTTTTTTTTTTTT